>BDRX01000146.1:60028-106258 GCA_003203535.1 Raphidocelis subcapitata | reverse complement strand
CACCCACCCAAACCCCCAACCCACCCAAATCCCCCACCCCCCACCCCCCAGGCTACTCCCTGCCGCAGCCCCACCTCGACCGCACCCGCCTGTGTGAGCTCGATGACTCCCAGCTTGACCCCAAATACCTGAAGCAGCGGGACGGGCTGCGCGGCGTGGTGGCCAAGCTGGCGCGGCGGAAAACTGTCGGGACGCAGGCGTTCAGCGGCGGGTGCGCTAGACCCTCAACCCTAAACCCCTAAACCCTAAACCCTAGGGGGGGGCGCGGCTTGGCTGGATTTGAGTGGGGTGGAGGGGCTGCGACTTGGGGGTTCTAAAACCTTTGGCCGCCGTCCCTCAGGGGCTGAGCCTGCTTCCAAACCCAAACCCAGACACACCAGCAACACCCCACACCCCTGGCGCGCCCCGCCGACGCACCCCGCCGATGCACACAACCGAAGCGCGTGCCCACACACCACCAAAACCGCGCCCCGCCCCGCCCCTAAACCCTTAACCCCTAAACCCTAAACCCTAAACCCCCAAAACCCTAAACCCCCGCAGCCAGCTGGCGGATCTCCTGACCGACCTCATCGCCGCCCTCAACGCCAAGGAGCTCCCCACCGGGGCTTCCCTTTTGGAATCCTTCAACCAGCAGCTGGTGGGGCGCGCGCTCGCCTCGTACACGGCGGCTATGGACGGCGTTGCCGTGCCCATCGACGAGGCTGACCTGGAAAAGGTGGGGGGGGGGGCGGCCCATGCTTTTTTGGGGTGGGGTGGGGCCGCACCCACGCGGAGGGGGTGCGCCGTGCCGTGTGCGCAAGGGGCGGGCGCGCGGGTCGAGGCGCCGGCGATTCAAGCGGCAGCGATACAGTGGTCAACGGCCCCTGTTGTGGGCAATACCCACCCCAGCCCTGCCTTGCTTGCAAGTCCAGCACCCGCCCAGCGGCGCCTCGGCCCAGGCGGCCACCCCACGCGCCTGCACGTGTTGACTACCCCCCACATAAGTGACATAACACAACGCCGCCCCGCCCCGCCCGGCCCCCTCAGGAGCACGAGGCGGCAAAGTCGGCGGCCCTCTCCGTCTTCGAACAGCAGCTGCTCGGCCGCAAGCAGGGCGAGGCGCTGCGCGCCCAGCTCGTGGCCTCGATAGAGCGGGAGCGCAAGTCCAAGGCTCTGTCGAACAACGCGGCGAGCAACGAGATCTGCCAGCGGCTGGAGATGGTGTGCACCCGGCAGCTGGACGGGCTCGGGCGGATGGCGCTGCCGTCGATGCGGCAGTTCGAGGGCAGCTTCGGGCGCTGCCGCGCGCAGTTCGAGGTGCGGGGATGGGGTCGAGCTGCCGCCCCTGCATGCCTGCGGCTGCGGGCTGGGGAGCGCCGCCATTGCGCCGCCACCGCTGTTGCCTGCGCGCCCGGCCTCGGAATTGCCTCGGCCAGGAGCTGCGCGCCCGCCGCTGCCCCGCCAAGCGCCTCCCCCCCTGCGGCTGCCCTTGTCCCGGGTCGACGCACCCCAACCGCCGCATCCGAAACCGGCCGCCGCAGGCAAAGTGCATCGGCCCCGCGCGCGCCGCCAGCGACGAGCGCCTCTCGATGGCGTGGGACCGCGCGCGCCGCCAGTTCGGCTCCGACTACAACGGGCGGCTGCTGACCGGACTGCTGGCGCTGTCGGTGGGCGCCATCGTCGTTTTCAGGTTTGTGCTGCGGGCGCGGCTGCTGGAGGCGGCGGGGTGGCTGGCGCTGGCCTTCCTGGAGCTTTACCCAAGGTGGGCCCTTTTTGTCACTGCTTGTTTGTTTCGTTTGGGCGCTTTGGCTGCCTTGCGGCGCCTTTAGAAGCCCCTCCGGCCGCCCTGCCGCTGCGCTGTCGCGCAGCCTTTGGAAGCCTCTGGATGCCTTGCCTGGCTGCCCTCCCTCCCTCCCTCGACCCCCCGCCCCGCCTGCCAACCGGCCCGGGCGCGCCAGCGGGCCAGCTAAACCGCCGCCTCCCCTCCCTTCCTCCCCCCGAACCAAACGCAGGGTCTACACCCAGAGTATGTATGACACCATGTGGTGGCGCGCCACAGTGCAGGGCTGGGAGCTGCTGATGGCTTTATGCTTCGGCGACTGGGCGCCGCTGACCTGGCTGGCGGCAGCTGCGGGGGCGTACGCGTACTGGCGGCGCCGCCGGCGGCTGGGCATGCGGCGGCGGCCGTCGGGGCAGGGGCTGCTGGGGAAGCCAGCGCCGCCGCCGCCGCCGCCGCTGCGCTCCAGCAGCAGCGGGCGCGGCGCGCCACTCAGCGGCGGCACGGGCGCGGCGTTGCTGCGGTGGTGGGCCGGCGACAAGAAGCAGCGGCGGACGGCCAACGGCGTGCTGAGAGACCTGGACGTCTGATGGGACGCGCATGTTGCATGCAGGCACCGCTCGCTCAATCTCAATGCTCGGCTTTGTACAGTGCATGGTGTCCGAATCTGCACTCCTTCCTTCCGCTCCCTGTTTCTGTCGTGTGCCTTGTCATCGTTTTCTTAAAACCCTACGCCACTGCCCTGAGGACTGTAATGAATGCCCGCAAAATCATTTTTTCCTGATTACTCTGCTTCTTTTGTGTGGGCCGTGCTGCGGATCCGGCTGCCCCTGCTCCTGCTGCTCTGGCGCCTGCAGTTGCCCCGGCGCCTCCCCCCGCTCTGACTGCTGCCGTTCCTGCCCCTGCTGCTGCTGCCCCTCCTCTTGCTGCTGCCGCCCCTCCTGCTGCCCCTCCTGCTGCCCCTCCTGCTGCCCCTCCTGCTGCCCCTCCTGCCCCTCCTACTGCCCCTCCTGCTGCCCCTCCTGCTGCCCCTCCTGCTGCTCGCCACGGCCCTCCGCGTGCTGCTGCGCCCCCCGCTGGTCCGCCTCCCCCGCGGCATCCGCCCGGCCGCCGGCCGCCGCGTCGTCAGCCGCCGCGGCCACGGCCGGCCACTCCGCTCGGTGTTCGTAGCGGAATAGGTAGCCCGCGCCTGTGGCGGCGATAACATGCCTGGAAAGGTTTCATTTGGGGAAGAGGGCGCACGCGCACAACATGAGGGGGCCGGCCTCACGCGGCCAACAGTCGGCGTGCGGCGAGCGCGCGCCGCCGAAGTTCCGGGCCGGCGCGGGGCGGTTTGCGAGGCTGGACCTGGCGCGGGGCGCCAGGCCGCCGCCGCCGCCGCCTCACCTGCAGTCATCCGACACGGCGCAGCCGCGGACGGGATAGGCGGGCGCGCGGTAGGGGGGCAGCCCGGCGAGCCGCGCGCCGCTGGCGGCGTCGTAGGCAAACACCCAGCCGTGGGGGTTGCCTGCGGGGCGGCGGCGGCGGCGGCGGTGGCGGCGGTTGCCGGTTTGTGGCATTAGGGGGCCTTGGGGGGGGCGTCCAGGGCTGAAGGCTGTATTGCCGAGGAGTTGCAACAGCAGCAGCCAATGACTGATACTTGCCAGCAAAACAAGGATGGATAGCAGCAGTCAAGAGTGGGCGTTAGGGCAGCAGCAAGCTCCCCCGCAAGCCCCCCCTCACCGGCCACGACGACGGCCCCGTCGCTTGTGTGCCCCACTCCGCATTTGCTGTGGTGGCTCGCGCCCTGCCCGCCGCAGCCCGGCACCCGCCACTGCGCCGCCAGCGCGCGCGCCTCCCAGTCGAAAACGCACATCCGGCCGTCGACGGCCCTCGTCAGCAGCCGGCCGCCTGCGGTGCGGGAGGGGGTGCGGCTTCGGGCCCTGCGCTGGTGCCGACACCTTGCGTGTTGACACTCGCTCGCACACGTTGCAAACTCAGCATCTCATTCACGCGTTCCAGACGCGGCAGCCCATTCGTGAATGGGTCATGTCACCCAAGCAGCAGCAGCAACAAGGCCGCCCGGCAGGACAACGAGCCCCGAGCCTCGCGCCCCCAAAGCGCCAACGGCGCACCCGCCAGGAACCTCAGCGCCTCGAGGGCCGACGCGCCCAGCCCCGGCAGCTCAAAAGCCTCCCTCGACAGCCCTGCCCCCCCGCTGCCCCGCCACGCCGACAGCAGCCGCTCCGCTTCGCCCCCGCCGGCCCGCCCCTCCTGCTGGCCCCGCTGCGCCGGCGCGCCGCCGCCCCCTGACGGCTCGGGTTCCAGCTGCGGCGCGCTGGCGCTGGCGGCCGGCCGCCAGCGGTGGACGCGGCCGCTGCGCGTGCCAGTCAGGTAGAAGCTGCCGCAGGGGCTCAGGGCCTGGCGCAGGCGGCATTTTGGGGGGGGGGGGACGCGCGGCGGCGTGAGCCAGCTTGCCCTTTGCCAAATTGCCGACAGCGGCGCGCCTCGCGAAAAGAGGAGCAGAGGCGGCGCACGGATTGCCCTTTTGTCACAAAGACAGGCGCAGCCCCCCGAGCACCCCAAAAAGACGCGGCCAGGCGGCGCACCGCGCTGAACGCGTCGCTCCTGGGCGCCGCCGCCAGCGCCTCCCCCCTCCCGACGTCCCACACCGCCGCGCCGCCGTCGCGGCACAGCGCGAGCAGCAGCCGCGGCGCGCCGGGCGCGGCGGAGAGCTCGACGGGGTCTGACTCGTGGCCCCCCAGCTGCCGGACCACGGCCGCCTCGGACACGCTGATCACGTGGACCGCCCTGTCAGACGCGCCGACGGCCTGAGTGGCGCGCGTTGAGTCATCGCCCAAGGGGGGGCTGGTTGGCAGCTGCCGCTGGGCCGGCGCCGGAGCGACCGCGGCAACGGTTTTGCAGACCAGCGGCGCACGCATAGGCGGCGCAAGTTTGCGTGCGCATTAGGTGTGCGCATTGGCTCCCCCGGCGCCGCCGCCCGGAACTCACCAGCCAAGCGTCACCCGGCGCCGCGCCAGCGTCGCCCGGCGGCAGCCACGCGCACGAATAGAGCTCCTGCGGGACGGGCGGCCCCGGTCGGGCGGCGGGCTCGGCTCCACCCCTGGGGTCCGCGGGCGGCGGCGCGGGTGCCCCGCGCCGGGCCCTGGGCCGCGCCGCGCGGCGCGCGCCCTGCCCTGCCCCTCGCAAGCCCGGACCCAAGCCTGGGTTTCCCGCCGCGCGGCGCTCACCAGGACTTTCCCGTCGTGCGGCGGCGCGCCGTACTGCACCACGACCGCCAGGCCGTCCCCGAGGTGGGCCCCGTCGTAGACCGCCGCCTGGCCGTGGCCCGCCGTCGCGAACAGGTTGCGCGCCGCGGCGTCGGCGGTGTTGGCGGCGAGCGCCTGGATCTGGCAGCAGTGGCTCTCCTGCATGGGGAATTGATTGCGTGCGAGGGCGGCATGTTCAGGGTGGCTACACACGAGCGCCGCTGCTCGGTTTGGGACAGAGATGCGCGCGGCGCGGCGGCGCGCACGCTCACCCGCACGACCGTCTTGACCCGCAGCCGCGAGAGCGCCTGGCGCCTGAAGGCCTCCAGGCCCCCGGCATGCTTTATTGCCGCATCTATCTTGCGTTTCAGGGCGGCTGCCTCTGCGTTCATTGGATCTAGATCGATTTTTTGGCGCGCCAGGCCGGGAGCGGCCTCGTTCGCTTCTTCAGGCGCGGTTCAGCGAATAGAAGAAGCAGGGATGACGCCTGCACTGGTTTTGGACCGCGAAAGCTCAAACTTGCACCGCATCCGGCGCTGCTGGCCGCCGGCGGCCGACGGGTCGACCTCCCGCCCTCGCAACTCGCAAGCTACCCGTAGTGCACTCGATTCACCGCAGCGTGATTTACGATAGGCAGGGCGGCCGCGGCCGCACAGAGAGGAAAACGGCAGTGACAGAGTCGGTCAAAAACGGCGCATGCAACCTCGAGCAGGGCAGGGGCCTCCGCCGCGGTTGCTGCGCTGCCAGCTTCTCCAGTCCAGCATGCGCCCCGGCACGCACGCGCCGCCGCACTCGTTGCAGCGGCAGGCGGGCGCCCAGCGCAGCGCAGCGCGCGCCACGAGAACAAGCGATCCGGGGGGGGCTCGCTCACCCCCCCCCCCCCTGATGACTGTGAGCTGCGCTTCACCGCGGCGAGCGCGACCGGGAGCGGCGGGACCGCTTCTTGTCCTTCTTCTCCTTCTGCTTCTTGTCTTTCTTCTCCTTTTTGCTCTTCTTTGACCGCCGCCGCTCCCTGCTGTCGTCCCGCCGCCGCCGCTTCTTCTCGCGCCGCCCGTCGCCGTCGCTGCCGCTGCCGCTGTCGCTGCCGCTGGTCAGCAGCTGCAGCGCGTCGGCGTCGTCCGCATCGGTCAGCAGCGGCATGGCCGCGCGCGACGCGAGCGTGTCCGCCTTGCCCTCGGCCGCCGCGGCGGCGGCGGCGAGGTTGCGGCACTGCTTCGTGAGGTGCCCAAGGCCGCCGCAGACCTTGCACGCGCCGCGGTTCGCGGTGCCGCCGCCCGCCGCCTTGGCCAGCGCCTTGAGGCCCTCGTAATCAGTCACGGCGGGCTGGAAGCCGGCTGAGGGGGTTGAGGGGCGGGGAGGGGGCAAGTGGGGAGCGTGAGGGCGGCGGGGGTAGCGGCGGCAGCAGTAGGGGGTGAGCAGAAAGAGGGCGCGCTGCAGGGGGCGCGAGGCAAGGTGGGCTGCACGGGCAAGGCACGACCGCCCGGCCGCTCAACGGCAGGCGCGCCCGGCCCTGCATGCGGCGCGCGAGCAAGGCGACGCGGCGCCCTCCACCCACCCGCTTGCACCAGCTCCTGCGCGCGCTGCTGCTTGTCCTTGCGGCTGCCGCCGTGGCCGCCCGGCGCGTACAGCGCCTCCTCAACCGCCGTGTTGGCGCCCATCTCCGACTCCAGGCCGATCGTGTTGGCCCATATCCCCGTGACCTTGAGCGCGTTGCTGCGGGGGTTGGGGCGTGGGGTTTGGAATGTGGGGGTGGTGAGCGCGGGCGGCGGTGCAGCAGCAGCGGCAGCGGCAGCAGCAGCGGCAGCAGTGGCGCATGCGTGCCGCCGAGCATGCGGCGCTGCTGCCGCTTGCATGCATGGGCCCCTGCTGCAGGCGCACGGCTGCCACAAGCCCAGCACGCGCACTGCCGCTGTCCGGCGGCTGGGCAGGGGCGGCGGCGCAGCAGCAGCGGTGCGGCGGCACAGCGCGTCGCCGCCGCTGCGCCGCGCGCCGCTACCGCGCGCGGGCTGAGCCGCCTTCCCCCGGCCCGTGTGGCGGCGGCTCCACCGAGCATCCCCCCCCCCCCTCACCTCGCGCGGACGCGGTTGTATTGCGGCTTCAACCTTCCGGTCGACATCGCGGAGCCTGCGCTCGGCCCCAAGAGCTGCTGGGGTGTTCAGGGGCGCAGAAAAAAGGGCATGGATGAACACGAATCCGGATTGACCGCAGCGGTTTTGGCGCCAAGGCATATTGATGCCCCAGCATCACCTGGTGTTTGGCACCCGAGCGGCCAAAAAACCCCACCCCGCGCCCTCGATCCATTCCCAATTGCACCCTTGCAACGAATTCAAGATGCAGGCCCTCAAGGGTGAGCCGCTGCCCCGATCGCCTGCGCTGCCCTGATCTGCCGCCCCGCTGCCCCCAGCTGACCGGCGCGCGCGCCCTTCCCTTCCTTTTCTCCAGGTACCTCTGCGGTCTCCAAGCAGCAGGCGGCCTCCGTGGCCCGCCTGGGCGCAGGTGCGGGGCGCGCGCGTGGGCCAAAAAAGCATTTGGCCGGCACTACCAGCAGCGCGCGCAGACAACCGACCCGATAACCCGCGCGCCGATCGCAACGCAGGCGCCAATGTCGCCCCTCGCGTCGTGAGGGTGCCCCAGGTGCGGGGCGCAGGCGCGCGCCGGCGGCGGGGGCCGGCGCACGTGCACGTGCGCCGCGCCGCCTCACGTCGGGGGCCGCGGCGCGCCGCAGACCGGCCCCCCGGCGGCCTTGAACGGCCCCTGCCGCTGCCAGCACAACAGCAGCGGCGACGCCCGTGCCCCTGGGGCCCCTGGGCCGGCCAGACCCGCCTCGCAGCGATGGGGGCGCGGGCGCTCGCAGCTCCGCCCGGCGCCCGCCCGGCGCCCGCCTCGGCGGCCTGTGGTGGTGTCGTCTGCTCACCCCTCTCCCCCCCCTACGTCGGGCGTCAAACGCACGCCCCCCCCCCCACCAAAACCCCGCAGGCGGCCGCCCGCGCCGGCCTGCGCGCGCAGCGCCGCCCCGCCGACTCGGTCGCCGCCGCCGCGACCGCCACCGCCGACAAGACCGCCCCCGCCGGCCCCGGCACCGCCAACGGCGGCGGCGGCGGCGGCACGCGCGTCATGATCATCGGCGGCGACGGCTACTGCGGCTGGGCGACGGCGCTGCACCTGTCCGCGCGCGGGTACAACGTGAGCATCGTCGACAACCTCTGCCGCCGCCAGTTTGACCTGCAGCTCGGCCTCGACACGCTCACGCCCATCGCGTCCGCCCACGACCGCGTGCGCAAGTGAGGCGCGGGGGGAGGGGGCCGTTTGAGGGGGTTTGGCTTTGGGGGGGAAAGGGCGGCGCGGCGCGGGCGGTAGGGGGTACCGCGGGCTGAGGGGGCGGCGGGCAGAGCGGGGCGCGCCCGGCGGCGCGAAGCCGGGAATGTCTGAGCATCCCCGCCACCCTGCCCCCCTCGCCCCCTCCCCCCAAAAAAGGTGGGGCGAGATCAGCGGCAAGCACATCGACCTTCAGATCGGCGACATCTGCGACTGGGAGTTCCTCTCCCAGGCCTTCACCTCCTTCCGCCCCGACGTGGTCGTCCACTTCGGGGAGCAGCGCTCCGCCCCCTACTCCATGATCGACCGCCAGCGCGCGGTGTTCACCCAGCACAACAACGTGATCGGCAACATCAACGTCATGTTTGCGATCAAGGAGCTCGCGCCCGAGTGCCACCTGGTCAAGCTGGGCACCATGGGCGAGTACGGCACCCCCAACATCGACATCGAGGAGGGGTTCATCACCATCAACCACAACGGCCGCACCGACACGCTGCCCTACCCCAAGCAGGCGCGCGGGGGTGCTTTCTTTGGGGGGGGGCCGGCGGGCGCATCCGCCGGCGGGGCGCCGCTGTTTTTGTTTGGGGGGTGGGGGTGCAGTCCGCGGACTGCCGATGGGGCCGGGCGGCGGTTGGGGCCTTTCTTGTCAGGACCTGCCGCCATGCGGCCGCCAACGGAGCACCTGACGCCGCGAAACCGCCGCCTCCCCCCCCCCCCCCCCCCAGGGCAACTCCTTCTACCACCTGTCCAAGATCCACGACAGCCACAACATCCACTTCGCCACCAAGGCCTGGAAGCTGGCCGCCACCGACCTCAACCAGGTGGGGCTTTGGGCCGTGCGGGTGTGTGGGTGTTTTTTTTTGCGCGTGTGTTTTGTGCGCGCGCTTTGCCTCTGCTGCGCGTGGGGTGCTCCCCGCCCCGCGCCCTGCGCCGCTCCCGCCCAGCCGACCTTGAGACGCTTCGGGCGCACGCTCCCTGCGGCGCGGCGGCACCCCCACACTCCCCATCCCCACACACTCACACCCCTTGTCCCGCCCGGCCCCAAACCCCGCCCCCCAAAGGGCGTCGTGTACGGCGTGCGCACCGACGAGACCGTGGCCGACCCCGCCCTGATCAACCGCTACGACTACGACGGCATCTTTGGCACCGCGCTCAACCGCTTCGTGGTGCAGGTGCGGCTGGGGGCTTGAAGGGGGTGGGGGGGGGTTTAAAGGTGCAGGTGGGGGGCCGTGGTGGCTGGTGTTTGCGGGGTTTGAGGGGTTTGGCGTCGGGCCTGAAGGGGCGGTGCCTCTGGTCCGTTACCCCAAGCACGCGCGCCCCCTCGCGGCAAAGTTGACTGGTCAACCCTCACCCGTCCGCGCCACCCCCTCCTCCCCCCCCCCCAAAGGCTGCCGTGGGCCACCCCCTGACTGTGTACGGCAAGGGCGGCCAGACGCGCGGCTTCCTCGACATCCGCGACACTGGTGGGGGGCGGTTTTGGTTGGCTGGGGGCGCTTTCGGTTCGAGGGGGGGGCTTTGGTTGACTGGGGAAAGGGGCGCTTTCGGTTGACTGGGGCCTCATGTTTGTTGGGGCCAGCTGTTGTTTGTGCAGGTCCTCTTGTGGCTGATCGAGACAGTGAGCTGCCAGCTGCCGCAGCTGCCTGCGTGTCCCGTTTCAAGTGCGCGCGCGCGGAGCCGGCTGCGTGATGTTTACAAATTGCAATAATCCGACCCAAAACCCTGGGGACCGTATTCGTACACTGACAGCCGGCCCGCGCGCGCGACCGTGCCTTTTTGCGTGCACAGAAACGCGCGCGGTTCACCCCTGCTTGTCGCTGCCCGCGCACGAACTCCTTACCCCCACCTCCCTGACCCAAAAATGCAACCCCAACCCCGACCTAAACACAGCCCCTCACCCACCGTAATCCACTCCCCCACCCCCCCCAAAACCCCGCCCCCCCAGTCCGCTGCATCCAGATCGCCATCGACAACCCCGCCTCCCGCGGCGAGTTCCGCGTGTTCAACCAGTTCACCGAGCAGTTCAGCGTCAACCAGCTGGCGGAGATCGTGGGGAGGGAGGGGGCCAAGCTGGGGCTGGAGGTGACGGTGCAGAACGTGCCCAACCCGCGGTGAGGCTCTTGCTTTGGGGGGGAGGTTTGTTTTTTTGGGGGGGGGAGGGACTAGCGTTTTGTTGGCTTTTAGGGTGCGGGGCAGCGCGCGGCCCCGGGCCGCCGCGGCTGCGGCTTTGAGGCTATGCTCACGCGTGGCTTTGGGGGGGTGCACGCGCAGCTCTTTGTGCTGCGCTAACTAAGCCGAGCCCAAACAAAACCCCCCCAATGAACCCCCCCCCAGTGTCGAGGCCGAGGAGCACTACTACAACGCCAAGTGCTCCAAGCTGCAGGACCTGGGGCTGGTGCCCCACCTGCTGGGTGACTCAATGGTCGACTCGCTCCTCGAGTTTGTCATCGCTTACAAGGACAGGTGGGGGGGGGTTGGGGAGGTTTGTTTGGGGGGGGTAGAGTTTACGCCATCGCTTACAAGGACAGGTGGGGGGGGCTTGTTCGGGGGCCTCTTTGTTTGGGGGTTGGACATGTGGGGGGGTGGGTCAAGGTTAAAGGTCACTGCTCGCAGCGATAGGTGGGGCTGCGGGCAGCTTCTTCGGTTTTGCGGGGGAAGTAAAAGGGTTTAGGTCACTGCTTTTTGACCAGGCTACTTGTCAGTGACCTAAACCCTGCGCAAGCCCCCAAGGGGGGGTGGCGGGGCGGGCGGCTTCCTGGGTTGGGGGGGTCAAGGGTTTAGGTCACTGTAGCTGTAAACGGACTTGTTTTTGCAGTGACCTGACCCTTAAACCCCCGAGAGGGGCCGAGTGGAGGGGCAGGCGGCTTCCAGGAAGGGTATGGAAGAGCTCCGCAAGCGCCCCCCTAACCCCAAAGTTTGAACGCCCAACTTTCCCCAACCCCAAATTCAAACCCCGCCATTGCAACTCCCGCATCGCACCCCCGACATTCACCACCCCCCAAATTCAATCCCGGTATCAAGACTGAATTAGTAAACCCTATAAAACAACCCCCCAGGTGCCGCATGGAGCTCATCAAGCCCGCCGTGGACTGGCGCAAGGCCGGGGTCAAGGTCAACACCATGGCCGCCGCGGTCGCCAGCAAGTGAGGGCCGGTCAAACCGGTCAAACCAGGACCGGTCAAACCCCATTGCGAAACGCAAGGGCGGCGGCGGCGGCGGCCCCCGGGGCTGCCGCGGCCGCCGCCGCTGGGCCCGCGACTTGGCCCCCCCCCCTGCCGGCGCCGCAGCCACCAGGCGCTTGCCAGCGAAGCACATAACAGCCCGCCGCCCGCCCGCGCGCCGCGCGGCGGCGGGAGGGCGGCGGCGGCGGCGGCGGCCCCAGCCGGACGGAAGACTGCAGCCCAGCACTTGCAGACGCGGCGCCGACGCCGCAACCAAGGCGCGCGCGGCACACGGCACGCGCCCTCGCGCGGCCGGAAACCTCTTGCAAACCCCCGCAACACCCCCCCCCCTGGCGGCCCGCGCCGCGCGCCGCCGCCGTCGCTCACCCCCCGGTGGTGGCTTGGGGCTTTGTGCGTTGATTTTTGTCCCTTTTCCGGCGGTGTAAAGCGTTCCCTCTGATTTTCCCCCTCCCGCCTCGGTTTGGGGGACTCGTGTTGGCAGGAGGCAGCCGCGCCCAGAAACGGCACAAGCCACGTGTTGCTTTTACACGCGGCGTGGCCGCCGCGGCGGGCGGCGGCTGCGAGGGGCGGTGGGCCGCGGCAGCAGCAAAGCGGCAGCGGCGCAGCGTCAAGGGCGTCGACAGGGGAAAGGAAAGGGAAAGGGGGAGGAAGGGGAAAGGATGGTCAGCGAAGAGCGGGAGGCGAGTGAGAAGGCCGACGACTGGTCAGGGGAGCAAAACGATTTGGGGGGGAGGGGGGGACAAGCCGGAGGGCCGCGGCAGCTGTTTCGGTTGGGGTGCAAATTGAAGAGGCTAGCCGGTAAAAGAGAGGCAGCACACAAACACACACACAAAAACAAACGTAGGGAAACAAAACGGGTCAGGCGGCGGCGCCGGCGGTGGCGCGGCCCCACGCCGGCGCGCGAGGCGAACGGGGCCGGCGGCGGCGCGCGTGACCGGTCGACAAACGACGCGCCCCCTCCGCGACTGACCGCCCGACCTCCTCCGCCGCGCGACTAACCCCCCTCCTCCACCGAGTCCACCAGGTCGATGTTAATAATCTTTATATCATCCACTGGCTTGTCCCCCCGCCCCGTTTTGGCTTTTTCGATGGCGCCGACGACGTCCCTCCCTTTGGCCACGCGGCCGAAGACGGTGTGCTTGCCGTCAAGCCAGGGGGTGGGCACGGTGGTGATGAAAAACCTGGGGTTGGGGGTGGGGTTTGTGTTGCGTTGTGCTGCGTTGTGTTGTGTTGCGTTGTTTTGGGGGTTCGGTTGAAGTCCTGAGGCCCTGAGCGCTTCCCACTGCCGCCGCCGCCGCCGCCGCTGCCACCGCCGCAAGCCGCGCCCTCCCCACGCCGCCGCCCCCCTCAAACCCCCCCCCCCAAAAAAAACTCACTGCGACCCGTTTGTGTTGGGCCCCGCGTTTGCCATCGAAAGGATGCCCGGCCGGTCGTGGCGGAGGGTTTTGTGGATCTCGTCCTCAAACTCCCCCCCCCAAATGGACTCCCCGCCGGTGCCGTCGCCCAGGGGGTCGCCGGTCTGTTTTGTTTTGGGGGGGGGGTGGGTGGGGGTGTGGGGGGTGGGGGGGGGAGATTTGGGTAGAGTGGGTTTGGGTGGAGAAGGATGGGGGGGGGAAGGGGGGGCAGGTGGGGGGCCGGGGGTTGTGGGTTCGGGGGCGTTGTGAAAGTGCTCACTGAGGCTACAACCCCTCCAACCCCAACACCCTAACCCCACCTGCAGCATGAACCCCTTGATGATGCGGTGGAAGATGACTCCGTCGTAGTAACCGTTGCGCGCGTGGGTGGTAAAGTTCTCCACAGTCCGGGGGCACTCGTCGGGGAAGAGCCTGAGGGTTACGTCGCCCTTTGTCGTGCGCAGCACGGCGCCGCGGGGGAGGCTGCTGGCCGCGCCGCCGGCGCCGTCGCCGGCGAGCAGCTCCTCTGCGTTTGGCTTTTCGTTGAACACGTCGCGCCCGGCCTTTTGGTTTTGGAGGGTTGGAAGTTGGGGTTTGTGTGTGGGATTGGCTGGGTGCGGTTAGGGGGGGATCGTGGCACCGGTAAGCGCGACGCCCAAAGCATCTCACGGCGCCCTGAGAAGGGGGTTTTCGTTCCAACGCGCAGAAAGGCAAAAACACAAACAGAGAAAACCCCCAGCGGCCGCCCACTGCCGCGTCCTCCGCATCCGCCGGCTCCCTGCGTGTGAAAAGGTACAGCCGCCCCCCCCCTCCGCAACACCCCCCAATAAAACACCCCCAACCCCCCCCACAAAGGGAAAAGCAAGCAGGCAAACCCACCGCCGCGTCCTCTGCGTCTGCAGGCTCCCTGCGTGTGAAGAGGTAGAGCCGCTGCTTCCGGTAGGCGGTGGCCACCAGGGTGGGGTCGCGGGTGGGCAGCTTCACGTCCGCGCTGTGGGCGCGCGCCTTGACCTTTTAGAGGGGGTGTTTGTGGGGGTTGGGTCGCGGGTGGGACAGATTCCAGAGGTTCAGAGCGTGGTTTTGGAGGGTTCAGGGACGCGACCCCGCCCCCCATCTTTTTCCGCCCCGGGCGCCTTTTTCGCACGCACAAACCCCCACCTTTTTGGGCACCCCCTGGTACAGCGCCAGCTTCAGGAACCGCTCCGAATTCTCCACCTTGCCCAGCAGCCGCGCCACCCCGTTAGTCACGAGGTTGACCGCCTTGACCCCCAGGAGGGTGGGGTAGAGGAGGAAGTTGCCGCTCTCATCAAAAATCACGCTGGGCGCGGGGACGGCGTCGCCTGGGTTTTTTTTGGGGGGGGGGGTTGGAGCGGGGCGCGTGTGTGTGGGGGGGGGGAGAGGGGTGGCCGGCACACCCAGGCGCGCGTGCGCGCGCGGCAACGTGGAAGTCTCTAGAACCGGCCTGAGGGAAGGACGGACGCGCGCGGGGCCCCAAAAACGCGCACGCACGCACACAACCCACAAACACGCACAAACACACACAAACACGCGAAAACACAGGAAAAGCGCCCACCCTGCGCCCGCATCTCCTTCTCCAGCGCGTAGCGCCGCCCAAAGTCGATGTCTTCGAGCTGCAGCGCCTCGGGGCCGCTCTTCTGGAGCTCGTGCGCCGCCTGGTTTGAAATTTTGCATAGCGGGGCTCGGTGATGTGCGCGTGTGTCACGTGTGTCGTGGTCGTTTGTGCTTTTCTCACCCTCGTCTCAAAAGCTCCCACCAAAACACCCCGGCCAATCAAAACGCCCTCCCCGACCCCCAAACCTTCAAAAACAGGCAGTCCCCAGTCTTCACCCTTCCCACGCCTCAAAACCCTACCCCAACCCCCCCCCCAAACCCCCCACCTCCAGGCTCTCGTCATAGATCCTCGACAGCTTCCCCGTCCGCAGCCGCCACACCCGCACCCGCCCGTCCGCGCAGAACGCCGCGAACTGCGCCCCGTCCCTCGAAACGTCGAGGCTGCGTGCGTGCGTTTTGGACTGGGCGAGGACGAACAGGTCGGTGTCCAGTTTGAACGAGAAGGAGAGGGCGCCAGGGGGGGGCTGCTTGAGGGTGGTGCCGGCCCAGTATTCGATGAAACCTGGGGGCGAGGGGGAGAGGGGGTTTTGCAGTGTTCAGCGGTTTCATGCTCGTTTGGGGAGTGGGGGGGTTTGAACAGTCTTCGGGTTCCGAGGCGCGCGCGCCGCTGCTGCCGTCGCAGCGGGGCCCTGCCTGACCCCACCCGAAAGACCTTAGCGCTGCCCAGCGCCCCCGGCCCGCCGAAACACACCAAAAGCACAAAAAAACCCCACCCTTTTGGTCGGTCGACACCGCAATGTCAGCCGCGGGGCAGTAGCGCATCGCGGTGACCGGCGCGGCGTGGGAGGTGACAGAGCCGACGGGGTCGTCGCTGCCGCTGCGGTTTTTTGTTATTTGGTTGTTGGTGTTGGCGTTGGTGCTCGTGGTTTGTCTGCTGCAGCTTGGGGGGCTTGGGGTTTGAAGGCCCAAACGCGCACGCGAAGCTCGCAGCGCGTGCCCTGCGGTCGGGGAGCCGAAGGGCTTCGGCGCACATGCAAAAGAAGCAGTCAACAAAGCTCCGGTCAAAGTCCCGGTTAAAGCCCGGCCAAAACCTGGTCAAACGCAGTCAAGGGGCCCCACCTGCGGACGTCGTAGACGTGGATGGCCGGGCTGTTGAGGTCGGAGATGGCCAGCCGGCTGCGCGCGTCCCCGGGCTGCGGCGCGGCGGCGGGCGCGGGGCGCGGGGCGCTGGTTTGGGCGGCGGCTTTGGTGGCGGCAGGCGGGCGGGCGCGCCGGCCCGGCGGCCAACGCGGGGCGCTGCGGCGCGCGCGCCCTTCTCCACAGGTTAGGACTGAGCGTGCGGCCACCAATGCGCGCACACACAGTCTGGCCCAGCTGCACCCATCTGCCTGCCTGACCCACCACCCCCAAACGCGCCCACCTTGACCAGCCACTCCACCACCCCGGGCACGTAGGGCAGCTTCATCATGACTATCATGTCAAAGGTCAGCACGTCAAACACCTTGACGGTGCCGTCGCGGCTCACGCTCGCGCACAGCGCGCCGTCGTCGCTCGCGGCGAGGCCTGGGGGCGGGGAGAAGGGGGGGCGGGGGTGCTAGACTGGGGGCACGCACGGGCCTTGTGTGCCGGCAGCGGGACGAGAGCCGAGGCGCGGCCCGGCCGCTATGGGTCCCCTTTTTGCCTCCGCTGCGCCGCCGGCCCCTCCCCCCATACCCTATGCAATCAAACACACACAACCGCCCCTTTCCCCCCCCCACCGTCCACACTGCCGAGGTGCGCCCGGTAGTGCTTCACGAACTCGATGCCCCCCTCCTGCTTCTTCCAAAACTTGAGGTGGCCGTCGATGCTGCCGGTGATTATGAAATCGCTGCTGGTGGCCTGGGGGGCGGAGGTTTTTTTTGGGGGGGGTGCAGCCCCTCGTTGGCACCTCAACACGTGCGCTGCCTTTCAACGCTTGCGTTGCAGCACTAGCGCGGCCTTTCAACGCTTGCGTCTCAACACTGGGCAACCGCCGGCGGTTGGGGCCGCACCCCGGCCAAGGTGGGACGGCGCGAGGCGCCCCGCCCAGCGCCGCCGCTGCTTGGCGCGCCGTGACGGCTGGCCGGGCCGCTTTCGGTCACCGCCGCCGGCACTACTGCAGCAGCCGCGGCCCGCGGGGCCGGCCGGGCACGCCCTCCGCTGCGCGGACGCCGTGCAGCACGCTTCATCCCCCCCAGCCGCAGCTGCCCGCACCGCAGACCGGCCTCCTGGGGGTCGCAGGCTGTGACTGCATGCAACCGTAGATGGTTGATGCAAGCCAAAAGCCCCAAACCAGCCAAAAGCCGGAATCGGCCGAAAGCCCGGATCAGTCACCCACCACCACGTGCGACACCGTGTCGCGGTGCATGTAGCTCTTCTCATACATCTGCGCGCACGGCAGGGCCTCCAGGTACTGCTGCTCAAACTGAAGCACCTGCGGGGCGGCGCAGCGGCGGCGGGGAGGGCCGCGGTCGGGCGCGGCGGCAGGGTGCGCGGCGCGCAGCGCGCCGCGCGCGGCCGCCGGCGCCGTGCGCCTGCCGGGTCGGGTCCCGGGCCGCTCCGCCGCTTACCTTGCGCTTCTTGGGCTTCGGAGGCGCGGGCCCCACGTCTGCCTCCTCGTCCTCGTCCGCTGGCGGGCGCGGGGGCCCCGCCTCCGCCTCCTCCCCCTCCGGGAGGTCCTCTGCCGCCCGCTTTGCAGTGTCCATGATCAATGGCCGCTGCCTGGAGGCAGCCCGGATCACGGGAGGCTGCCCACCCGCCGAAAAAGTCTGATCTGGCGCTTTCTCTGGCTTTTATCTGGCCAACGCTGGTGAAAGAGGGCCGGTGGATACGTCTGATTGTTCCAAAAACGGCACACGCCAGGGAGGTGCAGCACACGTTGCGCCGCTGGTGCGGTGCCGCCGGTGACGCCGGTGCTGCTGTCACCAAACCCCCAGGAGCGGCCCCCAGTCTTTTGCTTTTCGCCAAGCCGCAACGCAAGCCTTTTTTTACCGCGATCAGCACACCACGCTGGGGGCGCGGCAGCAGCGGAACACGCTCTTCAACCAGCCGACACCGCGCGCCTTGCGCTTGCCGCCGCCGCTCGGGCACGGCACCGCCTCGGCGACCGCCGCACCCTCCCCGCGGCCGCCGCCGCCGGTGCTGTCGAGCGCCGTGTCGTCCCCCGCGCCGCCGCGGCGCTTGGAGGGCAGCCTCAGCTTGGCCGCCACCCCCTGGATGGCCGAGGCAAAGCCCTTGAGCGCGCGGCCGGGGCCCTTGGCCGAGGCGGCGCGCGCCGCGTCAGGGGCGTCCGCCTCGGGCGCGCCGTCGTCGTCGTCGCCGGTGCCGCCGCAGAGGGGGTGGGAGCGCGGGCCGCCGGCCGCCGCGGGCCCGGGGGCGGCAGCAGGCCCCGTCACGCCGCGCGGCGGCAGCGGCGGCGCAGGGGGCGCAGGGAAGCTAAACGAAACGGGGGCGCTGCGGCGGCCCGTGGGGAAAATGCGCACCGCGGCGGGGCTGCCCCGGCGAGGCACGGGCATGGAAACCGATCGCACCAGGCCAACGGCGGGCACGGCCGCCTCGCCGGCGGGCAGGGCGGGCAGCAGGGCAGGCAGCGGCGGGGAGCAGAAGGGCTCAGGCAGGGGCGCGGGGCAGATGGGGGCCGGGCGCGCGGCGAGGGTGAAGGACGCGGGGGCGCTGCGGTTGCGGGCAAACGCGCGCGCAACGGGGCGGGAGCGAGGCGCGGGCGCGGGGGCGGACTCGCAGCGCAGCAGCGCGCGGCTGGACTGCAGCCGCGACAGCAGCGCCGCCACCACCTCGGCGGGCAGCGGCGGCGCGCGCGGGGTCGGCGCGGGGCCGGAGGCGTCGGGCTCCGCAGGCTGCAGTGGCGCGCGCTTGGCGGCGGCGTCGGTGGTCGGGGCCGCAAGCACGATGACGACGCAGTCCGCACCAAACGGCTCCTGGGGCTCGGTAGTCTTGGTCTCGGGCTCGGGCTGGGCGCGGATGGGCGCCTTGTCAGCCGTAGTCACGATCGGGGGGGGCGGCGCGGCGGGCGGCGCGGCGGGCGCGGCCGTTCCATCGCTCAACTCCCCCTCGCGGCGCCTGCCGCCGCGCCTGGGCTTGGGAGAAGCAGCGGCGGCGGCGGCGGCAGGCGCGGCGGCGGCCTGCTGGTTCTTGACGCGCTCGGCCCTCTCAGCCTCCAGCGCGGCGCGGCGTGCGGGGTCCATTCCCGTGATGTTGAGGCTCTTCTGGCACTGCGCCCTGCCCTTCTTGCCCGCCTGGGGGTGGGGTTGGTTTTGGTGGGTGGGAGGGTGGGCGGGCGTTTCAGTTGGGTGTTGGCAAGGCGGAGCGGGTGGGGGCTGGCGCGAAATGCGCTTGCGCTGTGCGCAGGCAGACTGCGGCGCCGCGCAGCGGCGCACTGCGCGTGCGCGTGCGCGACGGTGACCCCTCTCCCCCAACCCTGCTTGGACCCCTCACCATGGCGGCTGGGTCTGGGCAGGCGGCCGGCGGTCGGCGGGGGGTCGCGCCGGCTGCGGGGCTCAGGGGCAGTCGAGCCCAGGGGCGGTCGGCAGATGCGGCGCCGGGGCCGGCAGATGCGCGCAGCGGCTCGGCGGAGGGGCTGCGGTGGCGCCTGGCTGCCTGCGGGGCGTGCGGTCAGCAGATGAGGGGTTGAGCGGCGGGAAAGAGGTGTTGCGGGGTGGGGCAAGCGCGGCCCGAGCGGTTTTCGGGTAGCGGCGCCGCCGCTCGGCGCGCCCTCCGCTGCCCCGCGCTCCCGTGCAGCCAGGCCCTCACCGCTCAGTCAGACGGTCGAAGTCGTTGTCAGAGCGCGGGGCCCTGCGAGGCGAGCAGGCTTGTCGGCTCCAGAGCCGCGCGGGGGGTACGGCGGTTCTCCGTCACGGTGCGGGAGGGCTTTGAGAGCTCCGGGTGGCTTCAAAACGCAGCTTGAGGCCAGATACGAACGTGAATTGGTGGATTAATGCACGGCAAGGGGCTTTACAGCTTGGATCGCGCCGTGCGGAAAGCGGGCAGGCGGCGCCCGTGCGCGGCTTCCGCCGCCGTTCTGCCCAGCTGCTGCGCTAGCCCTGACCGAGATTGAAAGGGGGGGCTCATAATCGACTGGGGTGAATTCATGGAGAGACTCATGCTGCGGCCACGAGCGGCTCAGCAACGCTGCAGCGTGCACAGGGGGCTCGCAAATCCTCGCTGAATGCTGTGGGCAGAGCAACGGTGGCGGCCGACGGCGACCCAAACAAGCCACAGGTTCGTCGTGGTCAAGGTCTGGGTCTGATCTCTGAACCCGATGTTGAATCGAAGTTACGCGAGGCCGGCTCGACCCAGCCCATCCAGCTCGGGTGCCTGCTGCAGGTGGCGGCCAATTCGTGCCGCCCGCGCTCTGACCCAGGGCTGACCGAGTTTGCGCGAGCTCAATTCGCTTGTAAATGGCCATTCGATTATCCTACGGCGGCACCCACCCGCGCGCCCGCTTCCCCGCCCGGTTGGCTGTTGTGCACACCCGTGGCACTGCAAATCATCTCGGGCGGGACCACCCAGGTCAAGGCCCCGGGCCCAGCGGTGCACCGCATTAAGTCGGAGATAGCATCGTCGAAGTTCTGCTCCAAGGCGGAGCGCGCCCCGTCAGCGCGCTCCCCCGGGGCCCGCGCTCCGTGTGGTCTGGCCCCGCGACCTCGACCGCCCCTGTCCCCAGGTCCTGCGAGGCTCAGAAGGCTGGGGATTGCCATCAGCTTCTTTATCACCCAGCGCGCCGGCGCCAGGCCGCGCTGGACCCCCCCGCCGGCGCCGGCGGTGACGCTGCCAACTAGGGGGCCGGAGCGAAGCTCGCAGGCCCGCAGCAGCGGCGCCACGACAGCGCTCGTCGTGATGGCGGCGGCGGCGTTGGAGCAGCAGCGGCCGCAGCGGCCCGCCGAGCACTTCGGCAGCGGGGGCGCCCAGCACGGCACGACGGTTTGCGGCACCGCCCCGGCCCGCGCCGGGGCACGCCCCCACGCCCACGCCCACGCCCACGGCGGCTGCGGCGACGGCGACTGCCCCTTTGCCGCGCTCCCCCTCAATCTGATGGAGCTCATAGCGGACAGGGTGGAGCCCGAGTTCCGCCACGCGCTGCGCGTGACCTGCCGCCACGCGCGCGCCGCGGTCAACACCACCGCGCGCACGCTGGCGCTCGCGCGCCACCCCGCGCTCGCGCGGCCCCGCGACCAGCCGCTGCCGCCCGCGGTCGCCGCGGCGGTGCGGGGCATGTTCCCAAACGTCAAGACGCTCATACTAAGGGACCAGGTCGCGGACCTGTTTGGCGCAGAGGGGGCCGGCTGCGCGCCCAGCCCCGCCGCGGCCGGCGCCAGCCGGCCGCGCCCCGTGGCCGCAGGGCCCGGGGCCGGCTGCTCGCCGGCGTCGGCGTCGAGCGCGTGCAGCAGCGGCGGCGGCGGCCTCGGCCGCAGCGCGAGCCACAGCAGCCTTGGCGGCAGCAGCACCTCGAGTGAGGAGGCCAGCAGCTACGGTAGCAGCGGCAGCGGCAGCGGCAGCGGCAGCGGCGGCCGAGGCCGCGGATGCAGCGGCGGCGGCGCAGCCGCCGCGCGTGCCGCCCGAGGCAGCTTCCTGAGCATGAAGAGCGTGGCGTCGAGTAGCTGCCTTGCCGGCAGCGACGGCAGCCACTGCGGCTGCGGCGCCGGCGGCCAGCCGGCGTGGGGCAGCGCCCGCAGCTGCGGCAGTGCGGACTGCGACGGCGGCGACGACGTGGCGGCGTTTTGCCGCTCGCTGGCGGGGTGCCCCAGGCCCAACTCGTGGATCGGGCTGGAGCGGGTGGTGCTCCATTTTGAGGCGCTCAACGGTGCGCGCGGCGCGCGAGCACTGCGCTCTGGCGCCCTCTTGCGTTGCCCCGCTCCCGTGTCGACAGCCCAACCCACCCCCAAAGCTGAGCGCACACAGCTTTTGCTGACACAGCGCCCGCGCCCCCTTGCCGCCCTCACGTCTCCATTCCGCGAACCGCCGCCACCCCCCCCCTGCAGACGCGTCCGCGCGCCAGCTCGCTGCGTCCGCGCCGGGGCTGCGAGAGCTCGGCCTCACGCTCGACCTGCCGTGGCAGCGCATCCGCGGCCAGGCGCGCCGCATGGCGGCGCTGCGCCACCTGCCCTGCCTCGAGCGCGTCGAGTGCGCCGCGCCGCTGGGGCCCGACGCGCTGCGCGCGCTGCGCGGCGCGGTGGGGCGCCGGCTGACTGGGCTGGCGCTCGACGTCGTGCCGAGGCAGCACTGCCCCGGGGACTGCCTCGAGGAGCTCTGCAGCCTCTGCGGCCTGACAGACCTGACCGTGGCATACATCGCCGGCCGCACGCTCACGCACGGCGCGCCGCTCGCGGCGCTCACCAACCTGCGCCGCCTGGTGCGCGCCGCCGAGCTGCCAGGGGCGCGCCCGCCTGCCCGCCCCGCCCGCATCGACCGCTCTTTGCCCGCATGCGCGCGCGGCCCTTCCCCCCATGCCTTGAGCTGTCCTGACCGCCGCGCGACCGCAAACGCCCGCAGGCGATCTGGGTCGGCTCCTACCACGCCGCCCCTCCGTGGTCCAGCCGCCCCCTGCCCGACCTGCTGCCCACCGTCGCCGGCCTGACGGCGCTGTCGGAGCTGCGCCTGCTGCAGGGCCTGCGGCGCAGCGCGGACGTGCAGCAGCTCGCGCTGTTCACCTGGATGCCCAACCTGGTCAACCTGGGGCTGCACGACACCATCGTCACCCTCGAGGACCTGATGGTGCTGGCGCGCTGCAAGGCGCTGACGGCGCTTTCGGTGCGCGGCCGGGCGAGCGCTGCGCATGCGGCTGCGCATGCAGGCCTCGCGGGCGGCGCCTCTGTGCATAGGGGCCCAGGTGGTGGCGCTCCTTGCGTGCCGGGTGCCCTGGGGAGCCGCATGCGCCCGTGCACGGCCGCATGCTGAATGGCGCGCCCCCGCCCGCCCCATGCGCGCAGGTGGACGGGATCCAGCTGACTGGCAGCTGCAGCGGCGCCGTCATGATGCGGCGCCTGCAGTCGCTGCGCGTCAACGTGATGAGCCTCGGCGCGTGGAGCCTGGACGAGCTGTTCCCTGGGCTGGTGCAGCTGGGGCCGTTCAAGGACACTCTTGGCCCGCGGTGGGCGGGGCTGGCGGGGGCACAGGCAGCGCGCTTTGGGGGTGCTGATCTGGGTTGGGCTGCGCGCTGCTGCCGGCCTGCTGCCGCTCGTCGCTCGCCGACGCGCCGCGCCGCACCGCACCCTCCCCCCAAACAAACCCGCCCGCAGCGGCTACGGCGTCAACATGCCGCTGTCAGTGCTGGAGGGCAGCCGCCGCCTCGAGTCCCTCGGCCTAATGCTCGGCGGGCTGCGCGGCCCCGGCGCGCGCTCCGCCGCCGACGTGGCGCGCGTGCTGCGCACGCTGCCCGCGCTGTCCCGCCTATCGCTGATCGGCGTCGCCGGCGGCTTCGACCCCACCGGCGCCGGCAGCGGCGGGCTCGCGTTGACGCTCGCGGAGCAGCTGGCGCGCGCAGACGCGCGGCCGTGCCTGCGGCGGCTCGAGCTGGTGGCCTGGGCGGTCGGCAGCGACGACGGCTGCGGCGGCGGCTGCAGCGCAGAGGCGCTCGTGTCCAAGCTGCGGCGCGCAGCGCCGGCGCTGGAGGTGGTGGTGCGCCACGAGTGGGCCGGCTGAGGCCGGCTGGGGCGCACGCCACCCCCTCAAAGGGGGCTTTCCCCCCTGCCGCGTTGGCCGCACGCCCGTGCGCGCACCTCCAACGCGGCGCGAGCCCGCTCTTCCCCGAGGCTGCCTCCTGTGCAACCGCTCCCGCCTTCCACCCCGTGCCTTTGATTCGCCGCGGCCGCTCGGCAAACACCTGCATGCTGGCCGAGTCCGGGCCAGAGCACGTCGCACAGTACATACTAGCTTGCAGGCGAAGGCCCCTCGACGCATGCAAGATCTGTTTTGGTTTTGTTACCCTCACGTGAGGCGTTGCTTTCACATCCAAACGGCGCGCTCCGCTGCCGCCTGCAATTCAGGCTGGCTTCCCCCTGCCAGCGATCGTAAAGTGCGCGCAAGTCGCCACGTGAACGCCGCCGCTAGCGCGTGCGCCGCACCGGCAAAAGCGTATTTCCATCAAACGCGCGCTGCCCCAGCCGCTGGCCCAGGCGCTGCACCTGGTGTGCGCGCCCCAGCTGCGGGGGTCCACCCCGCTCAGGCGCACCGCCGGCACCGCCGCACCAAATCACGCTTCCTCCCCCTTTCGACCGGAACCAAGAGAACGCCGCCGCCCGCCCCCCTTCCAGCGCAACCGCACAGCGATGCATACAAAACGCAGCCAACACTTCAGGCTTGCGCTGGGGGCCGCAGCAGCCAGCGAGCGAGTTTTGGGGTGGGCGGCGGCTGGGCCCTGTGGCCCCCGTTTCGTACGACCCGTATAGAAACCTCTGTAATTGCTCTGATTCACGCCGGTGCGTTGCGTGTGAGGGGGCTCCCAGCGGGGAGGGGGCGGGCGAGCAGAACGGCGGCGCAGAGTCGGCGCACAGTGCAGAGCGTCAGCGGCAGGCACGCGGCCGCCGGTGCGCCGGTGCCGACGCCAACGCGCAACATCAAGCCGGGCCCACGTGCCATTGTCGCAGTCGCTTTGTTCACACCCCAGCGTTTTATGCGTGGCAGAAAGGAGCGAGCGGCGCACTTGCAGAGGCCCCCCTGGCACCCCTGGCCGGGCTCAACGCGTGCTGGGACGCGCATCCGCGCACAATCACGGCCAGGATGATGCTTGCCAGCGCGGGCAGGGTGGCGAGGCCGCTGGCAGGCAGCACGGTGAGTGCATCTCTCGGGGTCAGGGCAGCGCAATCGCGGCGCTGCTGCGGCGACCACAGGTAGTAGCAGTGGAGGGCCTGTTGGGTTGCGACGCTGCTGCCACGAGCGCTGGGTGTCCCGTGCGGCGATGGCGGCGCGTTGGTGCGCGCGCCAATGCGCGCCGCGCTGCGCTGCCTCCCACGCGACCCCCCCCCCCCCGCCGCACCACCCAGGCCCGCCCCATCAGCGCGGTTGCGCCGGCCGTGGCGCGGCGCGGCGCCGCGCCCGCCCTGCCGCCGCGCCGCGCGCGCCTCCCGCCGGCCGCGGCCGCGCCCGCGGCGGCCGCCGCCGCCGCCGCCGCGGCCGCGGCCGCGCCGCTGCTGCTCTCCGCCGCGGCCCGCGCCCCGCTGGCGATGGTCAACGTCGACTTCGCCAGCCCGAGCCTCGCGCTCGGCGCGGCGCTGATCGGCGCGGGCATCGTGCTGCTGCAGGCGCGCAACCTCCAGCGCCGCGTGTCGCGGGACGCCGACATCGTCGTGGCCGCCATGGTCTCCATAGTGGGCAGCACCCTCATCTTCCAGGGCTGGCGCCTCGACCCGCTGCTGCTGCTGTGCCAGGCGCTGACCACGTCGGTGGCGGTCTGGTACGGCCTCGAGGCATTCCGGCTGCGCGCGCAGGTGCTGGACAGCGACGACGAGGCCCAGGCGCAGCTGCCGCCCCCCGCGGACGCTTACTACTCGCAGCGCGCCGACGACTACGCGCGCCGCGCCGGCGGCGCGCCCGGCTACCTGCCGCCGGCCGCGGACCGGCCGGCGGCGCCGTGGGAGCAGGCCGGCGGCGGCGCGGCGGCGGGGCCGGGGCAGTGGGGCGGCCGGCAGTACGCCGAGGAAATGGTCGCCTACGATTACTACGGCAACCCCGTACCGCAGCAGCAGCCGTCACCCGCCGCGGGTGACGGCTACGGGCCGCCCGCGCCGGAAGATGACTACGCTTCCATCGCGGCTGGCGCCGCCGCGGCGGCGGCGGCGGCGGCGGCGGCGGCGGGCGCGGGGCCGAGCGGGCGGGGGGCATACCCCGAGGGGCCGCCGCCGCAGCTGTACGGCGGCGGCGGCTACGGGCCCGCGGGCCCGGGGGGCGACGCCTACGGCGCGCCCGGGGCGCCCGGTGGCGGGTACGGCCCGGCGGCGGCGCCGGGCGCGCCCGGCGGCCAGCAGCTGCAGCAGCAGGGCCCGGGCTGGCGGCCGGCGCGGCGAGCCGGGGGGGAGTACGACCCTGTTGACGACTGGCAGTGACCGGGCGCAGCCGCTGCCGCCGCTCGCTCGTTGCCGTTTCTGCCTGAGCTGTCGCCGCGGAGGCGCCGGTGCCGTGCCCCGGGCCTCTTGCGGGCCGTTGAGTGCGAGTGCGAAGCCATGCCCTGTGTGCATCGCCGGCCCGACCTGGAGCTACACTACCGTATGCTGCCGCACCTAACCATGTAAGACGCAAGAGTTGGCTGTGCACACGTCCCGGTTCAGCGCTCTGGGGCTCTGCAGGGGGTGGGGGTATGTACTTGCTTGTGCGCACTGGTCGGCGCGCACGCGGCTGGTTGCAGACGGTAATGACGAGGCCATCGAGGGCTGGATTGGCCGACGGGGGGTTGCGCTCCATGGATTGCCGTGCGCGTTGCGAGGTTGTGGGGCTGCGGCGAACAGCAAAGCGGCCCCTTGCGCGGACGGCGGCTCGCGCTGCTGGTCCGGCGCACCGTCGCGCCGCTGCTGTGGTGGCGACCGTGTGAATTCGGTCTGCCGCGAGGAGGGCCCTCGATTGAAAAGGACGCGGCGTAAGTTCTCTATCCATCACAACGTATTGCAACAAGCCGCAACCGTCCGCAGCCGAGCCAGCCTTGAGCGAACGACCTTCGTTTCCCCAGCGCCCGGCGCTGCCCTGAAGCCGCAGGCGTGCAGTAGGACGCATAAAGATGCTCTGAGAGCGTCGTGGCGAGCAGGGGAGCATGGTGAGCCCTCGCTGTGGTCAAAAGCGGTGGCAGCGACTCCGCCGCGGCCTCTGGCGCTCTTGCGTGGCCCAAAACCGGGATTCAACATCCTAGTAAAGCTTCACAGCGGTCCAGACCCAGCAACGGCCCCCTACCTCGACCGCACCACAATCGCAGGCGCTCGAGAACGCGACCACCCCTCGCAAGCTGAAGGATATAATCACAACGATATTCAAAAAGTCCCCGGGAGCGGTGAGGGACCCAGAAGGGGTGAGCAGACCTCGACCAGCGGCGGCGCGCCACGCGCGCAGCAGCGGCGCTGTTCTGCCTGGGGCGTGGTGGTCGGGGCGCGCGCCTCACGCTCACCGCGCGTCAATCCAACCAATCCAATTGCTCGGCAACCCAGGACGCCGACTTCGACGCGGCCAAGCCGGAGGCGCCCCCGCGGCGCGGCAGCGGGGACGCGCCGGCCCCCGAGCTCGAGGATGCCCGCAGGGACCCCGACGGCTGCGCGCCTGCCTCGGGCGCCGCCGCCGCGCTCGAGCTAAAGCAGCAGCAGCAGCAGCAACAGCAGCAGCAGCCCGTTGCGCAGCGGCGGCAGGCCGGGGAGGTGGCCCGGCTGCGGGTCACAGACCTGCCGGCAGGCAGCTGCCCGCCGCAGGCCGCCCCGCAGCGGCTGCAGGCGTGCCAGCCGCAGGAGCACCCCCACCACCGATGCCAGCAGCAGCACGGCGCGCAAGGCGCGCAGGCGCAGGCGCAGGCCCAGGCCGGCGACCTCCCCCACCCGCCGCCCCTCGCCGAGTCCCCGCGCCCCGCGCGCGACGCGTTCGCGCGCCGCAGCGGCTGCGCGCTCGAGGTGGCCGAGAGCTGGGGCAGCGCGGCGGGGCCGATCGAGGGCAGCCCCGCCTGGAGGGCCGCCTCGGCCTGCAGCCTCGGCGGCGCCTACAGCGCCAGCTGGGACGCGCAGGCGCCGCTGCGCCCCGCGCCGCCGCAGCAGGCGGGCGCGGGGTGCCTGCAGCTTGCGGCGGGCGCGGGCGGGGCCGGCGGCGGCGGGGGCGGGCTGCGGGGCGTGAGGGCGCAGGGCCAGCTCTTCTCCTCTGCGGATGATTTCTACGCCAACATATTCGGCAGCGCGCCGCCCCGGGCGCCCCCGCCGCAGCAGCCGCCGCTGCCGCAGGAGCCGCAGCAGAGCGAGGCCGGGGCCGCACCCGAGCAGGGCGCGTCGGCGGCGGGGGAAGGCCCTTTCAGCCTGCCCGCGCTGCCGCCGATCCGCACGGGCTGGCCCAGCCGCGCCTCTGACAGCGGCAGCTGCTGCGGCGCCGACGAGGCCGCGGCGTGCAGCAGCAGCGGCGGCTGGGCGCAGGGCCCGCCCGGGCCGGCGGGGTGCAGCTCGCCGGTCGCATGCAGCAGCAGCGGCCGCAGCCGCACCAGCGGGGGCGCGAGCGCGAGCGCGGGCAGCCGCCACCAAATTTGGGGCAGCGGCGCCGGCAGCGCCGGCCCCAGCGGCGGCGGCGGCGGCGGCGGCGGCGGCGGCGGCGGCGGCGGCGGCGCCCCGCTGCAGCGGCTGCGCTCGCTCCAGCGCATGCGCGGCCAGGCGCGCGTGCCAGGCAGCTGGGGCAGCACCCCCGGCGGCGCCGGCGCCGGCGGCGGGCCTGTGCGCTCTGTTAGCCTGCCCGGCGGCCACCCGGGCTGCGCGCGCAACCTGTTTGGAGCGGCGCCCCCGCAAGACGGCGCGTCCTTCGGCGCCATCGCGGCGGCGATCGGGGCCGGCGGCGGCGGCGGCGGCTTCGGCGCGGCTTGGGGCGGCGGGGCGGCGGGGCCCTACGCCCCGTCCCCCGCCGACGAGGCGCTGTCCGCCGCCAGCGACGACGACTGCATCCGCGAGATCAACGCTGACAACGTGCTGAGCTCTGCCTGGGGCCCGCCCGCGGGCGCGGCCAAGCTGCTGGGCTTCAAGTACAGCGCGGCGATGTCGCCGCTCGGCGCGCACACGGGGCGCTCGCCGTTTGCGTCGCCTCGGCACCAGCACGGCCTCGGCCCTGCGGAGTTCCCCGGCGGGTCGTGCCCGGGGACGCCCCTCGGGTCTACGAGCAGCCTCCTGGCGCTGTGCCAGGCGCACGCCGTCGACTCGCTCGACCTCGCCGCCGCCTCGGCGAGCGGCGCGCTGCTCGCGGCTGCGGCGGCGGCGGGCCGGGGGGGCCTGGCGGCGCTGGTGTTCGCCGAGTCTGAGGATCTGCCGGGTCAGCAGCAGCAGCAGCAGCAGCAGCAGGAGGAGGAGGAGGAGGAGGGGGAAGAGGAGGAGGAGGAGGAGGGAGAGGAGGAGGAAGAGGAGGAGGAGGAGGAGGGTGAGCGTCAGGGCCGAGGGGCCGAGGCGGCCGGCGGCGACGCCGCGGGGGCGGCGGGTCCTGCGCTGCTCGCGCGGGGCAGCAGCTCTATCAGCAGCGCGGGGTCCGCATGGGGCCCCGCCGCCAGCGGCGGCTCGGCGGCGGGCGGCGCGAGCAAGGCGCCCGCGATGGGCAGCGGCAGCCTTTCGAGCACCGCGTCCTGGCCCGGCCCGGCTGAGGGCCCCGCCGGCCAGCGCGCCGCGTGGAGGGCGCGCGGCGAGCGCGGGGCCGCGGCGGGCGACCTTGCCGGCTCCCTACGCGCCGCGGCCGCGGCGGCCGTCGGCGCGGCGGCGCTCGGCGTGGCGGCGGCGGCGTGCGACTGCGCGGCCGCCGGGGCGGCCGGCGGCGGTGGCGCGGGCGGGCGCAGCCCAGGCGGCGGCCGGTTCGTGACCGCGCCCGGCCTGCTCACTGGGACGAGTGCCGGCAGCGGCGCGGCCTCGCGGCCCCAGCCTCCCCCGCTTCAGCGCCTGCCGTCGGCGCCGACCGGCGGCAGCAGCAGCGGCGGCAGCGGCAGCGGCAGCGGCAGCGGCAGCAGCCTCGACGCCGGCGGCTGCTGCGCCCCGCAGCTGCCCGAGGCCTCGTCCCCGAAGCTTCCACCCCAGGACGCCGGCCCCCGCATCCGCCGCCGCGCGAGCCGCCTCAACGTGGGCAGCAGCGGCGGCAACCCCAGCCGCCTCAGCCACAACAGCGGGGTATACCCCCTGCCGCCCGCCGCCGGCGCGGGCCTGCGCGCGAGCGCGAGCGGCGGCGGCGGCGCGCCGTGGGCCGGTGGGCTGGGCCTCAGCGGTGCGAGCGCTGGCGGCGGCGGCGGCAGCTTCGCGGCCGGCAGCTGCGGCGGCTCCGGCGACCTGCTGATCCTGCCGAGCCTGCCGCAGGTCGATTTCATCGAGCGGATAGGAAAGGGCTCCTTCGGCGAGGTCTTCAAGGGCGTCTGGAACGACAGCGTGGTGGCCGTGAAGGTCATCCAGGTCTGCTCCCGCCACCCGCCCGGCTGCCGGCGCGACGGCGGCGGCGGCGCCGGCGCGGCCGCAGCTGTGGGGGCGGCGGTGGGCGCTGAGCTGGCGCGGCATGAGTATGAGTCGTGGCTCAACGCCAACCTGCGGCACCCCCACATCGTGCAGCTTTTCACCTCCTTCACGGTGGCCCTCGAGGCGCCCGCCGCGGGCCGCAGCGCGAGCTCCGGCTGCATCGGCGCCGCCGCCGCCGTTGGCGCCGCCGCCTCGGCCGCGGCGCTGTCCGCGCCGCCGCACGGCGGCGTGTGGGAGGGCAGCCTCGGCGGCGGCACGGGGGCCACGTGCTGGAAGACGCACTTGGTCATGGAGTACTGCGACCTAGGCACGATGCAGGCCGCGCTGCGCGGCGGCGCGTTTTGCGACGAGTCCGGGGCAGTCCGCCTGGACTATGCCCTCTCCACGGCCAAGGAGCTCTGCGCCGCCGTGGCCTACCTCCACGCGAGCGGCGTGGTGCACGGGGACCTCAAATCCACAAACGTGCTGCTCAAGAGCGCCGCCGCGACGCGGCACGACGCGCGCGGCTTCTGCGCGCGCGTCTCGGACTTTGGGCTGAGCCGGGTGCTCGACCTTTTCGAGGCGGGCAGCGAGGCCGGCGGCGGCGGCGGCGGCGGCGACGGCGGCGGGCTGGGCGGGCAGGGCTTTGGCGCGCTGACGCACGCGGCGCCCGAGCTGCTGCGGGGCGCGCCGATGAGCCGCGCGTCGGACGTTTACGCGGTCGGCGTGCTGCTTTGGGAGCTGGCCGCGGGCGAGGTGGGGCGCTGCCGCGGAGCGGGGCGCTGCCCACCTTCCTTCGCTTCTTGCTTTGCAGATCTCGTGGGGCAATGGCGAATCCGCAGCCACAGGTGCATGAGACAACAGCTTCCCCCCACACCTGCCGGCGCACACCCTCAACATTCAACAACAACCCAACCGCAACAACAACCCCTCCCGCCGTCTCCGCCGCCGCAGGCGCCGTTCCACGGCATGAACCCCGGGCAGCTCATGACCGCCAAGCTGACGCGGCCAACCGCTGATATGCTGCCGCTGCCGCGGGGCGCGCCGCAGGGCCTCGTGGACCTCTGCCACGTGAGCTGGCTTTCTGCCTGCCGGCTAGCTTTGCGTGAATGCGTGAACCGTGGGGGTGTGGCGCGCTCTCCATCTCGCCGGGCACGCCGCCCGGCCCCGCCCCGCTCGGCTGCTGCGGCCGCCGCGCCAGCCGGTCCGCGCCGCCGACCCCTCGCACCCCCATCCTCCTCCCTCCCCCGCCGCAGGCGTGCTGGTCGGACGACCCCGCCGCGCGGCCCCCAATGGACGCTGTCATCGCCGCCCTCAACCGCACCGCCGTCGAGGTGCTGGGCCAGGAGCGCACACTCGCGATGTTCCCCGACGCCGCGAGGCTCATCGCGGCGCAGCGGCGCGCCGCCGCGGCCGCGGCCGCGGCCGCGGCGGTCGGCCCCGGCCCCGGCCCCGGCCCCGGCGGGCAGTGAGGCCGCCCCGCGCGGCCGAGTGCCGGGCCGGCCACCGCGCACGCATCCGCCACGCCGAGGCAGAGCTAGGCTTTCGAGAAGACGAACAGGAAATGCAGACGCAGGCAGCGCTACCAGTAGGCAGAGCCGGGCGCGAAAAAAAAGGGTTTCATTGCGACGGGCAGACGGGTCTGTTTTTTTCAAAGCGTCTCGCCGCGTCGGCGCCGCGCCGCCGTCCGTGGCGCGGCGCAGGCAGGGCGCTGTCCCCATTCCGCGGGCGGCCGCCTCCCTCGTCTGTTTTCAAACTGTTCCGTGTCCCGCCCCCCCTCCTGGATCCTTGCACTCCACCGGCCATCGCCTCCCCCCTACCCCCGCTAATTGGCGCGGGGGCCGCGCGCCCGCGCCGCGCCGCACCAAGGTTAGTGAGGCGCTTTTTGAAAGCGGCTGCCGCACCGCTTGCTCCTTTTCGCAAACGGTTCAGTATTTGGTTCTCTATCTCCCGTTTTCGACCAACGGTTCCGAGTTCTGTCGTCGTCGACACCTGTCCCTGCAGGCGCGTGTTTCGTGCCTGCGTGCTGCGTTGATTTTTTGCCGTTGCTGGACTGCGGTCGGCGCACCTCTCAAGTGTCGTCCCAGCGGGGCCTGGGCACGACTCACCCGGTGTTACGTGGCTATATGGTAACCCGAAACTGGCTGGTTTGGTCAGCGCATGTGCAGCGCATCGGCTGAGCTCTGGACTGCGGTGCCGACGACAAAGCCGCAGCATTCGCGCGCGGACTGGCCTGCCTCTTCTCCATTCTTCATGCCTCTACGCGCTGATTAATTTCAGTCGCTTTCTAGCGTTTGAATCTCCATCAGAGCGTTTGGGCGGAAACAAAGCGCCGGGCGGAGCCGCCAAAACCCCCGACCCGGCCGGAACGCGGCAGCGTTTTAGAGGCCTCCGCGCTGACTTCGTTGTGAGTTTCTGTTCAGGTTAACTTGCTTCACACCTGTGCTGGCAACGCCTCGTGCAGACGCGGGACTCGGACTGCGGAGCCCGAGTGGACGCCGGCAAGCGCGAACAGCGACCCGCGCGAACCCACACGCAGGAAGCAGACAGTAGTTCATGGCAGCCCACCGTGCCACGCCCTTGGCGGCGGTCGCCGCGCTTCCGCTGGCGGCGCTGCTGCTGCTGCTTGCCGCCGCGCTCGTGCCTCGAGCTGCAGCCCACGCCGTGATGCTGGAGCCCAAGTCGCGCTCCTGGATAGACTATCTCGAGGTGAAGGCCGATTTTTCATGATAAGAGCTTTAATTTACGACTAGAGGCCGCCAACGGGATGCTGTAGGGGTGTGTCAAGTATTCGGGGAGGTGCAGCCGCCCAGGGCAGCGGCAGTGCTGGCGGCAGGCCGGCAGCGGTCTGCCCACCGCGGCGCGCGCGTATTGACCGCGTCCAGCGCTCAAACGCCCCTACGACCCCGCTCTATCTTGCAGAATTACAACTACCGCCCCCATGAGGTGTTCGCTGGAGGTGGGTCTTCCCCTGGGAGTGATGTTCATGCCTGCAGCAGGGTGCATGCAGGCCTGTGGCAAACGCACACGTACATGCACACGCAAACACGCGCGCACACGCACATGCGCATGCACACGCACACGCACATGCGCACGCACATGCGCACGCATACACGCACAAATAAATTCCAAAACACCGCGGCCCAACAGGCGTGAGGGCGGTGAGCAACAATGGCGCGCTGCGCTGGCCGCAGCGCAACCGCCAAGGCATCTGCGGCGACGCTGCGGGCCAGACCAAGTGGGACGCGCCCGGCCGCGTGGTCAAAACTTACCGCGCCGGCCAGGCCATCAACGTGGACATCCTGTTTGCCCAGAACCACCTGGGGCGCGTGAACGTGCGCGTCTGCCCGCTGGACGCGACCGATGAGCGCCAGTGCCGCACCCTCGAGCGGTGCGCGGCGGCGGTGCTGGGGTTGGGGCATGCACGCGCTTGCGCGCGGGGCCGCCGGGGAAAGGGAAAGCCGGTTTGGCGCGCAAGCTTGGGGCTGGGTGCTGCAGCGCTCGGGCCCATTTGCCGCAGCTTCCTCTCCCCGCCGCGTCCGTCCGCGCCGGCGCCGCCCACCCCCTGCGCCTCGCCCCTCGCGCGCGCAGCGCCGACGGCAAGGGCGCCGACTTTGACCTGCCCTGGACCCCCGGCTGGTGGGGCGTCACCGACGGCTACACCGCGCCCGCTGGCGGCGGCGTGGAGGGCGCGCAGCTGTACAAGCTCCCCGCGATCGGCAAGCCCGACGGCTGCGCCGCTTGGGCGTGCGACCAGTTCAAGGCGCGCGGGGGCGGGGGCGGGGGGCCGGCGTGGGGCAAACCGAGCCTTATACGGCGCGGGCCGAGCCGCAGCGAGCCTCTCTCCACCAGCGGAAGCGACACACCAGTCATGCTTGACCAAATGCAGGTTGACCAACCCCGGCCGCTGTTGACAAACCCGCCCGTCTCTGACCAACCCGCCCGCCCCGCCCGTCCCCCAGGGCATGTGGGTGTACCGCACGCTTTGGAAGCTGCCCGCCGGCTTCACCTGCGACCACTGCAAGCTTCAGATGGAGTACCTGACCGGCTCCCGCTGCTGGCCGCCCTGCAACCAAAAGGGCGGCTGCGGGAAGCCGCCGGTTGGGTACGGGTACTGCGGGGAGGAGGGGCAGCAGTACCCAGAAGAGTTCTGGAACTGCGCCGACCTGGCGGTCCGCGCGGACGCGCCAGAGGCCGAGGCGAGCGCGATGCCCGGCGGCGGCGGCGCGGCGCGGCGGCTGCTGCTGGGCGCGTGACGGGCCGACGGGCGACGGCCGGCTGTTGGGGACGATTGACCGGCCCTGCGCTGGTGCCACATTCAACTGCACTGCCTTTTGCGCCCTCTGAACCATGAGTTCAGTGGGTCCGCTGCTCGTGCAGCGACGATAGAAGCTGGAGAGCAGCAGCTTGCGCTTGCAGCGCGCGGGTGGCAAGTGACGCCGGGCCGCCGCCCGCCGCGCGCCACGACTTGTTCGACGCGCGCTGGTCTCATGCCCGTTTAGTTACCCGAGTAATAGCGCCGCCACCTCGTTCGCCATGGGGGTGGGGTGTGCAACCGTGCCGCGCGTTTCGCCCAGTTTTGAGGGGCAGGTGTGCCGGGTGCGCGCCCTGTCCCGCCGGCTCGTGTTCTTCGACGTCCTCCTGCCCGACGTGGATGGCGCAGCGCAAGGAGCCGACACCGCTGCAAACGGGGTGCAGCCGCCGGATCCGTCCGCGCCAGCGGCAGCGGTCGTCGCTGCGCCGCCGCAGCCGCCGCCGGCGGCGCCCGAGCCGCAGCCGCCCGCCGCCGAGCGCTGGCTCGAGGTTATGGCAAAGGCCAGCGAATTCGATGGGACGCAGGCAGCTCGGGATGAGATAAGGATCGGAGACGTCGTGAGGTTTGAGGGGGAGGTCCAGGCCCCGGTTGAGGGCGCCGCCGCCTCGGGCCACGCAGCGCCGCTGCTGGTCTGCCGCGGCTTCGAGGTCGTCTCCCGTTGGCGCGACGCCGGCGGCGGGCGGTCGTTCCCGGCGCGGGCGCCGGCGAGGCGGCATCACGCGGGGCCCAAGGGCGGCGCGCCCAAGCAGCGGCAGCGGGAGGAGCAGCAGCAGGAGCAGGAGCAGCAGCAGCAGGAGCAGCAGCAGGAGCAGGAGCAGCAGCAGCAGCAGCAGCAGCAGCAGCAGCAGGAGGCGCAGGACCGGGCGCAGCCCGTCGCTGCGCCTGCGCCTCAGCAGCGACGGGCCGCCGACGAGCCGCAGCCGCAGCCGCAGCAGCAACCGCAGCAGCAGCCGCAGCAGCCGCAGGAGCTTCAGCTCTGCAAGGTGCTTGGGGTGTGCCGCTGCGTGCGCACCCTTGCCACATGCAGCGGCCTTCAGAGCGGCGTCAGCCGGCTGTGCGCGCGATTGCAACTGGGCCGGCGCGCTGCGCGCCGGCCCGGCGCCCACACCTCCTTCCACCCGCCACCCGCCCGCAATTGCAACGCACACCCCTTTCCTCCCCCCTCCCAGTTTTTCATAAACACGGGGACCTGCTTCAAGGGCGGAGACTGCCCGTTTGCGCACGTCGCCCCGGCGGCGCGCGGCGCGGCGCTCGCCGCGTGGGTCAAACGCAGGTGCCTGGCTGGCTTGCCGGCTGGCTGCTGTTGGGGGCGCTTTTTGTGTTGCAGAGCTAGTAGGCGCCAGACCACGCACCGCGGCCGCACTCCTGCCTCGTCAAGGCAGGCTCCTAATCTGCAACCCCTGCGGCGCTCACACGCTGCCGCCGCCGCTGTCCTTACTTGCGCACTCAATTCGACGGCCGGCTTTACAAGTCACCCTCAAACGCCTCGCGTCGAAACCCGCAGGCGCGCCGAGCGCCGCGCCAACGCCGCGCGCGAGGGCTGCGTGCACGTGGCGGGCGCGTCCAGCAAGCGGCACCGCGCCAAGCTGTTTGCGCAGTGGCTGGTGGACACGTTTGGCGCGGAGGCGCTCAACGCGGGCGGCGGTGTGCTTGACATCGCGGGTGGGTGTTCACGGGGGGGGGGTGCAGGTGGCCGTCCCTGCATGCAGCTGCCGTTGGGAGAGTGTTTATGCCCCAATAGAGGGACCGCCGCCCCCAAACACCTCACGCCGCAAACTCTCACCCCTAGTGCTAATGTTAGTTAGACTGTCACACCCAGTTTCGGCATGCGCAACGTTTGTTTTGCACCCATTCAACGCCGCCCGCGCCCAAACGCCCCCAAATCGGCCCCCCTCCGTTCGCGCGTGCCCGCAGGCGGGCGCGGCGCGGTGACCTTTGAGCTCCTGCTGAACCACGGGGTGCGCTGCACGCTGGTGGAGCCGCGCCCGCTGCGCCTCGACCGCTCGCAGCACCGGCTGCTGCGGGAGAGGGGGCTGGCGGCGGATATTGTCACGCTGACACCCCCAGAAGAGGGGGCCGGCCGGCAGGCGGAGGGGCGGCGAGGGGAGGCGGAGGGGCGGCAGCAGCAGCAGCAGCAGGGAGGCGCGGCGGCGTGCGAGGGGGAGGAGGAGGCTTGGTGGCGGCAGGACGAAGAGGAGGAGGAAGAGGAGGAGGAGGAGGGGGGAAATGGCACCACCGCGGCTGAAAGCAACAGCGGGCGCGGTGCCGGCAACGGCGCCGAGGCAGGCGGGGCCAATGCGGAGGGTGCGCGGCCCGGGTGGCTCGCCGCAATGCAGGCGCACGCCGCGGCGCGCGACGCGGGGCTCGGCGCCGCAGCGGCCGAGGCGGCCGCGGCCGAGGCGGTGGCCGCCGCCGCCGCCGCCGCCGCCGCGGCGCCGGCTGAGCTGCCGCCACCAGCCGGCGGCGGCGGCCCGGGCGCCCGCCCCGCGGCCGAGGCGGCGCCCCCGCCGGCGGCGGCGGCGGCAAACCAGCCGGCGGCGGCGCCGGCGGCGGCGCCAGCGGCGGCGCCGGCGTCGTCGGTGACCCTTCGGCAGGTGAGGGCGCTGTTTGGGCCGGCCCTCTGGAGCTCCCCCTGGTGGGCCGCCGCCGGCCTGGGGGCGCCCTCCCTCGTGGTCGGGCAGCACCCGGATGAGGCCACGGATCTCATAGCCGACTACGGCGCGGCCTCGGGCTGCGGGTTTGCGGTCATGCCGTGAGCGCCGGGGGGTTTCGAACTTTGAGGGGCGGGGGTTCGCTGGGCTTGGGCCCGATGGGGGGCCTCGCGCCGGGGCGTGCCTGATCTGCTGCTGCTTGCAGAGGCGCACGCGCGCTGGAGGTTGAGCACAACCCGCTAAACAGCTGCAAAGGCCAGGCTCGGGGGCCCCCGCGCCCTCCGCCGCCGCTCAACACCCCGCCCGCCCGCCGCCGACCAACCCCCAGGTGCTGCGTCTTCCCCCGCCGCTTCGCGCACCGCCGCCGCCGCCTGCCCGACGGCTCCGAGGCGGCGGTGGTGACCTACCTGGACCTCGTCGATTACCTCGGACAGCGCGCGCGCCGCCTCGGACTGCGCGCGTCCGAGGCGGTGCTCCCGTTCGAGGGCTGCAACCGCGTCGTGTACGCGCGCGGCGCGGCGGCGGGGGAGGCGGCGGCGGGGGCGGCGGCGGTGGCCGGGGGCGGGGGCGGGGGCCGGGCGGCCGGAGCAGCGGCGGGGGAGGCGGCGCCGACCGAGGCGGGCGCGGCGCGATGATGACGCGAGCGGCGCGCGGGCGGCACAGCCCAACCCGTTTGAGCCTCCGAGTAAAAGCCATCCGTTTCGGGAGGTGAGCGGGCGGGATGTCGGGGGGCGGGGCGGGGGCCTCGGCGCGCGACGCCGAGGCGGCGGGCGCAGGCGCCGCGCGCGCCGCGCGAGGCGCGGCCGCGCCCAGCGGCCGTGGATCCCCGCTTTCAACGGGCCTGACGCCCTTTACCCGCGCCTCTCGGGCCCGGTGGAGCCCCGGTGGACCGTGAGTTGGCCTCTAAGCCGCCCGCGCGGCTCCCGCTTGCTTGCGTGTTGTATATATATACCCCTCGCCCCTGTACGCGGGCCCAATTTTTATCCCACTCGATCCCAAGCTAAAGCGAGCAACGCCCCGCGCCGTTTGCGCCACATCGCCCGCCGCGCTGCGCCCCGCCGCCCGCAGCCCGCAGCCTGCAGCCCGCGCCCGCCTCCCACCGACAGCCACTGCAAAAGCGCGAAACCGTAAAGCGAGCGAGGAACCCAGATGCTGAGGGCTCACGCGCACCCGCGCGCCGCAGCAGCCGGCGCGTGCCCGCGCGCCCTCGCGCCGCTGCTGCCGCCGCTCCCGCGCCGCGCGCCGCGCGCCGCGGCGCGGGGCAGGCGCGAGGAAGGGCATGGGGAGCAGCAGCAGCCGACCGAAGAGGACTTGACGCAGGCGAGGCAGGGCTTGCGAGTTTTGGGCGGGGGGCGGGGGCGACACCTCAGCACGCGCCGCGCGCCGCGCGCCGCGCGCCGCGCTGATGGGCGCTGATGGGGCGCTGATGGGGCGACGGCGCACCCCACGCTACGGCCCCCCCAAAACCGAAAAAACCAAACTCGCCGCCCCGCCCCGCGGCGCCAGGCCTCGTCCGCGCTCTCCACGGCGGCGGGCGCGGTCGGCGGCGCCGCGCTGGGCGCCGCCATCGGCGCCGGCGCGGGGGGAGACCCCGTGACGGGCGCCGCCCTGCTGGGCAGCACCGGCGCCGCCCTCGGAAGCTTGGCGGGCGGAGAGCTCTTCGGCCCGCCCCGCGGCGGGCGGGCGCACACGGACACGGGCGCCGCGATCGGCGCCGTCGGCGGCGCGACGCTCGGCGCGGCCGCCGGCGCCGCGCTGGGGCCGCTGCCGGCGCAGGCCGGGGCGGCGCTCGGCGGCGCGGCGGGCGCGGCGGCGGGGGCGGCGCTCGGGGAGGCGGGGCGGGTGCTGATGCAGGGCCAGCAGGAGCGCGCCTCAGCGGCCGCCATGCGGGCCAGCAGCGGCGGCGGCGGCGGCGGCGGCGGCGGCGGCGGCGAGGCCGAGGCCGAGGCCGAGCCCCTGGCCAAGGTTGGGGAGCAAACCGGCGAGCCGCTGGGCCGCAGCGAGGAGCGCGGCGGGGCGGCCCCCGAGACGCGGCCGGCCGTGCGGGAGGGGGTTTGGGGCCTTGAGACCGGCGCGCAGCCGCGGGCGCTCGGCGGCGAGGGCGATGAGGCCCGCCGCGGCGGCGGCGGCGTGGAGGAGGGCGAGGCAGCGGCTCGCGCAGCCGAGGCGGCCGGCCGGGGCCTGGAGACCGGCGCGCAGCCGCTGCCGGCGGCGGGCGGGGGCCGGGCCGGGGCCGGCGGGGGGGACGACGACCGGTTGGCGGTGCCAGAGGCAGGTGCGCGCGGGGTGGGGGCCGGCTGGGGGTCTCCAGCTTTGGGGCGCGGGGCGAGGCTGGTGCTGGGCGCTGAACAGCCCCCTCATGAAGGGGGCCGGCGGGGGGGTATCAATGCCCCCGCTCCGCGCCACCCTTGCCGCACACTGCCCAATGCCACCGTACAAACAAGAAAACGCCCCAACCCCCCCACAAACCTGAACCCTAAACCGCAAGGCCCCCTCCGCGACGTCGAGGCTGCGCACAGGGCCGGCGCCGTGGGCAGCGAGGACGCGTCGGCGCAGGAGCGCAAGCGCGCCGGCCACCCTGAGGGCTGATCGCGGCCGCGCGGCGGCGGTGCGTGCTGTTGGGCGTTCCTGGGCGCTGAGTGGGGGGCTCGCGCTTGGCGCCGGCGGGCGGTTTCGGAGTTGGTCGTGCGCGCGTGCGCCTTGTCCGGTGCTGCCTTCGAGTTGAGTGCGCGTGCCTGCAGCTGCGGCAACGGCGGCGGCAGCAGGAGTAAATAGGTTTTCTGGGGCAATCCAGCCTGCCGTGCATGAATCCGCCATTTACGGGTGCAGCAGCTGGCCAGAGTGGCGGCGGAAGCCGCGCACACGCGCCGCCTGCCCGCGTTCCGCACGGCGCGAGCCCAGCTGTAAATCCCATTGCCGTGCATTAACCCACCAATTCACGTTCGTATCAAGCTGCGTTTTGAAGCCACCCGGAGCTCTCAAAGCCCTCCCGCACCGTGACGGAGAACCGCCGTACCCCCCGCGCGGCTCTGGAGCCGACAAGCCTGCTCGCCTCGCAGGGCCCCGCCCTCTGACAAAGAACGACTTCGACCGTCTGACTGAGCGGTGAGGGCCTGGCTGCAGGGAGCGCGGGGCAGCGGAGGGCGCGCCGAGCGGCGGCGCCGCTACCCGAAAACCGCTCGGGCCGCGCTTGCCCCACCCCGCAACACCTCTTTCCCGCCGCTCAACCCCTCATCTGCTGCCGGCACACCCCGCAGGCAGCCAGGCGCCACCGCAGCCCCTCCGCCGAGCCGCTGCGCGCATCTGCCGGCCCCGGCGCCGCATCTGCCGACCGCCCCTGGGCTCGACTGCCCCTGAGCCCCGCAGCCGGCGCGACCCCTCACCGACCGCCGGCCGCTTGCCCAGACCCAGCCGCCATGGTGAGGGGTCTAAAGGGGGGTTGGGGGAGGGGGGTCACCGTCGCGCACGCGCACGCGCAGTGCGCCGCTGCGCGGCGCCGCAGTCTGCCTGCGCACCGCGCAAGCGCATTTCGCGCCAGCCCCCACCCACCCACCGCTCCGCGTTGCCAACACCCAACTGAAACGCCCTCCCACCCACCAAAACCACCCCCACCCCCAGGCGGGCAAGAAGGGCAGGGCGCAGTGCCAGAGGAGCCTCAACATCGCGGGAATGGACCCCGCACGCCGCGCCGCGCTGGAGGCTGAGAGGGCCAAGCGCGTCAAGAACCAGCAGGCCGCCGCCGCGCCCAACGCCGCCGCGTCCGCTTCGCCCAAGCCCAGGCGCGGCGGCAGGCGCCGCGAGGGGGCGTCGAGCGATGGAACGGCCGCGCCCGCCGCGCCGCCCGCCGCGCCGCCCGCCCCGATCGTGACTACGGCTGACGAGGCGCCCATCCGCGCCCAGCCCGAGCCCGAGACCAAGACTACCGAGCCCCGGGAGCCGTTTGGTGCGGACTGCGTCGTCGTCGTGCTGGCGGCCCCCACCACCGACGCCGCCGCCAAGCGCGCGCCGCTGCAGCCTGCGAAGCCCGCCGCCTCCGGCCCCGCGCCGCCGCCGCGCGCGCCGCCGCTGCCCGCCGAGGTGGTGGCGGCGCTGCTGTCGCGGCTGCAGTCCAGCCGCGCGCTGCTGCGCTGCGAGTCCGCCCCCGCGCCCGTGCCTGGCTCCCGCCCCGCTTCGCGCGCGTTTGGCCGCAACCGCAGCGCCCCCGCGTCCTTCACCCTCGCCGCGCGCCCGGCCCCCATCTGCCCCGCGCCCCTGCGTGCGCCCTTCTGCTCCCCGCCGCTGCCTGCCCTGCTGCCCGCCCTGCCCGCCGGCAAGGCGGCCGTGCCCGCCGTTGGCCTGGTGCGATCGGTTTCCATGCCCGTGCCTCGCCGGGGCAGCCCCGCCATTTTCCCCACGGGCCGCCGCAGCGCCCCCGTTTCGTTTAGCTTCCCTGCGCCCCCCGCGCCGCCGCTGCCGCCGCGCGGCGTGACGGGGCCTGCTGCCGCCCCCGGGCCCGCGGCGGCCGGCGGCCCGCGCTCCCACCCCCTCTGCGACGGCCTCGGCGACGACGACGACGGCGCGCCCGAGGCGGACGCCCCCGACGCGGCGCGCGCCGCCTCGGCCAAGGGCCCCGGCCGCGCGCTCAAGGGCTTTGCCTCGGCCATCCAGGGGGTGGCGGCCAAGCTGAGGCTGCCCTCCAAGCGCCGCGGCGGCGCGGGGGACGACACGGCCCTCGACAGCACCGGCGGCGGCGGCGGCCGCGGGGAGGGTGCGGCGGTCGCCGAGGCGGTGCCGTGCCCGAGCGGCGGCGGCAAGCGCAAGGCGCGCGGTGTTGGCTGGTTCAAGAGCGTGTTCCGCTGCTGCCGCGCCCCCAGCGTGGTGTGCTGATAAGTAAAGAGATTGCGTCAACTCTTTACAACCCGGCAGCCACCAAAGCTGCAGCGCCAGCGCCGGCGCCCTCGTCTTTCTGAACAAAACAGCAGCCAGCAGCCTGCTGGTGGAGGCTTGCACAACTCTGCAGCGGCCGCAGCCCTGGCCGCTAATCAGCAGCCTCAGAAGCACCAGCAGCCTCCGGTTGTAGGAGCTGCAGTAGACGGCCCGCGGCGGCCCGCTCCCTCTTTGTTTGCTGATGCGGCGGGCGGCGGCGGGCCGCGCTCGCTTGGGCGCCGACGCGGGGCCGAGCCTGGCGCCGAAGTGGGGGGGTCGGTGGCTCCGGGGCTTCACTTTTTCGCGGCGGCGGCGGCGGCGGCGGCCTTGCGGTCGGCGACGTAAGACTTGTAGGTGTCCAGCATCTGGGGGTGGTTTGTCATTGGGGTTTTTGTTGGGGGGCTGTGGCGGTGGGTTGTGTGGACGCCGGACTGCCAGGCAGGTTGCCCCAATCAAACCCCCAACACACACGCGCACAAACACAGTACACAAAAAAAACCCACCCCCCAAAAGCACAAAGTCACGCCCCCCCAAAAACGCGCCTTGTCGAGGTATGCCTGGGGGTCCGAAGGCACCATCGACGCCCGCACCGACGGCCGCGCCAGGCACGCCTCGCGCCACGCCGCGACCCGCGCCGCCCCCGCCGGCGGCTCGTACCCGCAGAGCGGGCCCAGCACGCCGAGGCGGATCGCAAACGGCGCCAGCGCGCAGTCCGCCAGCGTGAAGGCGTCGCCGCAGGCGTAGGGGCCGGAGGGGTCGAGGGCTCCGTCCAGCCAGCGGATCGCCTCGTCGAGGGCCGAAGCGGCGGCCGCAGCCTCGGGGGCGTCGGTCGCAAACATGACGCGGCCGAACGCGGGGCTGAACTTGGCGCCGAACTGGGGGGGGGCGATTGCGCGCGGGGTGCGGGGCGCTGTTTGGTTGGGGCCTGGACGGGCTTTGGGGCCGGCCACGGGCGGCCTGGACTAATGTTTTCCCCTAGTCCGTAGGGCCGTTTCTGGGCGGCTCACCGGCCCCCTCCAACCCCCAAAGGAAGCTTGCCGGGCCGGGCCCCAAACCCCAACCCCCGAAAACCGGGGCGCAACGCCCTGCCTCCCCATGCCCCCCCCCACCTGGTCAATCAGCAGCCGCGCGCGCGCGCGCGCCAGCGGGTTGGCCGGCAGCAGGCTGGGGCCGTCAAAGCCGTCCTCCACGTACTCATTCACCACCAGGGACTGGGGGGCGTTTTTGGGAGGGGGTTGTTTTGTTGGATTAAGTGCAGTAGTAAGCACATGTCATGGTGACATGCATAGCTTTTGGTTCAAAAGTCAGCATCGGGTTAACGGAGCACGTCCAAACGGGTCCGCAGAGAAGTCAACTGCGGTCAAACCAGAAGTCAAATGCGGTCAAACGGGGTCAAACGGGGCTGTCCAAAAAGGGGCGCCCCACCTCGTAAAGGCTGCGGTCCTCGCCGCCCTCCTGCCACGCCAGGGTGGGCACGCGGCCGTAGGGGTTGAGGGGGAAGAACCTGCGGGGGGGGGGAGGTTTGGGTCAAAGGTTTGACCGGCGCCTCGCTCGCACGCATTCCAAAAGCGGCGGACGAGCCCTGGGATTCCCCGCGGCCGCCCCCCTGCCTGCCCCGTCACGCCCTGTCCGCCGGGGTGGAGAATGGGAAAACCAAGCAAGCGAGCAAAGGCCACCCCCTTCTTAGCTATCCTGCCCCTGGTGTAACACCACAAGCCACACGGAAAGGCGCCCACCACTCGGGCTTGCTCTTGAGGTCAACAAAGACGGGCTCATACTCAACCCCCTTCTCATTCAGGGCGATCCAGCTCCTCTGGGTTTTGGTGGGGGGTGGGGGCGGGGCGGTTTTGGGGCGGTTTTGGGATTCGCGTTGCGGGCGCAGGGGGCCGCAGCGGCGGGCCGCGTGCGTGAGGGCGTCCGCGCGGCTGCGCGGCCGCCGCGGCCGCTTCGGCGCAGACGGACAGCGGCAGGCATGCCGCGGCAGGCCAGACTCACTTGAGCGTAGGGGCAGGAGGTGGTGGTGATGAAGGTCTGGGGGTTGAGGGGGGGGGGTTGTTGCCGGCGGTTAGCGGTGCGCGGCGGCGGCCCGCATTGCGCTGCGCGCGCTGCGCCGCGGCAGCAGCACCGTCGGAGGGCGGCGCCGCGCCGAGCGCCCGCCGCGGCCCGCCGCGCAGTGCGCACTGCGCAGCCGGTAACCCAGATCCGATGCGCGTGCCGCGCACGCCGGCGGCGCGGCGCGTCGGCAGCAAACGCGGCGGCGCACCGGCTTGGTCGCCGAGCCCAGCGGCGGGCGAGCAGACCCCGTGGCCAGAGGCGCGTCGGCGGCGGCGGTCTCCGTGGCCATGGCGCGCCGCGGCGTGCGGTCCCCCGTGCAGCGGCCGGCGAGAGATCCTGGCGAGCTGGGAAGCTGGATGCGACCGGGCAGGGCAGCGGCGCGGCGGGAGAGCATAGTTTTTGGGATCGCCGCGGCAACAGGCTTTTCCGAGAGCCTGATAGCGTTTTCGCGCCGCCTGCGAAGATGGAGCCGTGAAATGGACGCGCGTCGGCGCCGCCACCGGCCGGCAGCTGCGCAAAGCACGCGCTGCGCGCGTGGCACCGCCGCCTCGCGGCTCCTTGCGCGCCCGCCGCCCCCTTTCTTGCGCCACCCAAGACATTTACAGCCACACGATGCAACCGTTTCTTCGAGAACCGATTCGCCCCGGCCCGCGCGAAATGTGCGCGGAGCGAAGCGCATGCGCGGAACGCACGCAGGCCCCGAAAAAGGCCACGCCAGAAACGCTCCAGCCGCCCCCCGCCTGGCCCGAGCGAGCGGCACAAGCGGGCCGCCGCCGGCGGCGGCTTTGACGGGCCGGGTCGTTTGACCTAGTTGACCGAGCCGGGCCCTGGACCTGCCTCTTCACGCCCTGGACAGCTTCTCAACCGCCTCCTCCAGGGGCTTGCGCTTGTACCCCACGACCTGCCCGGGGGCGGTTTCGGTTGGTTTAGTCTTTTTTGGGTTGTGCCTTCGGGACCCGAAATCGGGCGCGCTCCCCGCACATGCGCGCGCTCCGTCCCCGACCCCCCGAGCGCGCTGCTCTTGGGGCAAAAGCGCCCGCCGCAGCCAAAAGCCCGCCCTCAGGCGCGCTTCACCGGCGCGCGAAGGCCGGGCCCCCACCCTCCCCACCCCACCTGGCCAACCACCGGGCCGCCCTCAACCCCCCACTTGCTTCTCCCCTCCCTCCCCCACCCGACCCCTCCCCCACCCCACCTGGTCAACCACCTCCTTCCCGCCGCGGTAAAACTTGAACGCGGGCAGCCCCTTGACCCCCAGCTCATCAGTCAGCGTGGACAGGCCGTCCTTCGTCGTGTCCACCTTGGCAAACACCTGGGGTGTGGTTTTTTGTTATTCGGTTATGCTTGTTTTGTTTTGGTTGTTCGGCCATGGTTGTTCGGTCATACTTGTTTTCGAATTGCGCGTTTGCGTTTGCGTTTCTTGTGCCTTTCCGAGTTGCGCGGTTGTGTGGTTTGTGCCTGCGTGTGCCACCGAGATCCTGATCCACGCGTGATGCAATCCGCAAAACCCCAAAGCTCTTCGCTTCGGCTTTGCCAACACGGCTGGCAAGCACAGGGCAGGCGCCCCGCCCCCCCACTCAAATCTTGAAACCCCCCCTTCCACAGCTATCCTGCCCCTGGGCCAAACACCACAAGCACCACAATCACACACGCACGTTCAAGACACGAAAAGCTTCCGAATCCAAAACCCACCAGGTCGGGGTGCTTTGCCGCCAGCGAGCTGACCAGGGGGGCGATCATGCGGCACTTGCCGCACCTGGTTTTGGGGTTGGGTGTGGTTGGTTTGGTTTGGGCTGGGTTGGTTTGGTTTGGTTTGGTTTGGTTTGGTTGGGTTTGGTTGGGTTGGGTTGGGTTTGGTTTGGGTGAGTGGATGGGTGGGTGGGCGGGCTGGTAACGGGCTGGCTTTTACAATTCGGGGGCGAACGACCACTGCGGCCGCGCAACCTCTCTGCCCAGCCCCCAGCCCCCCCCCCCACCCCCCCACCAGGGTGCCATAAAGTCAACGACCACGGGTTTGTCACCCGCCACGAGTGCGTCAAACTCCGCGCGGCTGGCGATGGAGGCCACCCCCTTGTACTCATCCTCGTCGCCCATGTGCTGTTGTTTGTTTCGTTTATGTTTGGTTGTGAGTTCGAAGTTCGTGTTTGTATTTGTGTGTTTGTTTTGCTTTGTTTCAATTGTTTGTCTAGTGTTGGGAGTGTGGCTTGGCTGTTGTTTGCTTGTGTAAGGCTGTTTTCCGCCCAAACGCCCCCCAAACAACGCATTTTCGGCCCGGCTCACGTCAGGCACCCCCGAAAAGTAGTCCAGGCTCCTCTCGGGGTCTGCCACGATGGTCCTGTCCCCGGGCTTCCAGTCCGCGGGGCAGACCTGGGGGGGAGAGGGGGGGTTTCGGCGGTTTCGGCGCCGGGCGGTTTCGGCGGGCGGGGAGGGTTTTGGTGGCGGGCGGCAGCAGCGGCAGGGAACGTGCCACAAGCAAACAAGCAAACAAGCAAACAAGCAAACAAGCAAACAAGCAAACAAGCAAACAAGCAAACAAGCAAACAAGCAAACAAGCAAGCACGCAAGCACGCACGCAAGCACGCAAGCAAGCAAGCAAGCAAGCAAGCAAGCAAGCAAGCAAGCAAGCAAGCAAGCAAGCAAGCAAGCAAGCAAGCAAGCAAGCAAGCAAGCAAGCAAGCAAGCAAGCAAGCAAGCAAGCAA
>BDRX01000146.1:32013-59913 GCA_003203535.1 Raphidocelis subcapitata | reverse complement strand
GCAAGCAAGCAAGCAAGCAAGCAAGCAAGCAAGCAAGCAAGCAAGCAAGCAAGCAAGCAAGCAAGCAAGCAAGCAAGCAAGCAAGCAAGCAAGCAAGCAAGCAAGCAAGCAAGCAAGCAAACGCAGCCCCTCACCTCCCCGTGCTGCGCGTGGAACTGGATGGCCTGCAGCAGCCGCAGCGTCTCATCCACCGAGCGGCCGATCGGCAGGTCGTTGATGCCGATCTGTTTTGGGGGGTTCAAGGGTTTCAGGAGGGGGAGTTGCGGGGGTTGTGCGGTTGTGGGGTTGTGGGTGTGGGTGTGGGGTGGCACCTGCCGCCACGCCTGCGACCGCAAAGCAATTGTCAAGGCAGTGCGGAAAATCGCTTGTGGAGGCCGGTGCCAAACGGTTCATTGGAATCGGCAGGCGCGGAACCAAGCACACCCACACCCCCCCACCTGCTGGATGATGCCCTCTGGGTTGATTATGAACAGACCCCTGGACGGCGGCGCGGGTGGGGCGGCAGCGGGCGCGCGGGTGGGTTCAGCGGTTTCAAAGCTGGCCGCCTTCACTCCCTGCGTACCTCCCTCCCTTCCACCCGCTGCATTCCCCCCTTTCCCCCCAAAAGACCCACCGCAGCGCGATGCCGGCGCGCTCCAGCAGCACGCCGTAGCGCGCCGCCACCTCCTTTGTCGTGTCCGCCACTATCGGGATGGCCATATAACCCAGGCCCCCGCGGTTGCGGGGGGTCTTCACCCCGGCCAGGTGCGTCTCCTCGGTGTCGGTGCTGGCGGCAATGACCTGCGCTTTGCGGCGGGTTGTTTTGGGGGGGGGAGTGTTTGCGGTGGCGGCCGGGTGTTTGGGGGCGGCCGGGTGTTTGGGGGCGGCCGGGTGTTTGGGGGCGGCCGGGTGTTTGGGGGCGGCCGGGTGTTTGGGGGCGGCGGCCAAACGGCCGGGTGTTGCTCAGCGGATTAAGAAAAAACTCCCGCCCGGCAGTTGCAAGGCGGATGCGGGAAAAAAACACCCGCCTGGCAGTTGAGCGCCTCGAACTCCTTGGCGCGGTCAGAGAACGCAATGATCTCTGTTTTTTTGGGGGGGGGGGAAGAGAAAAGGGGGGAGGGCTCGTGAGCACGCTGGGGGCGCGCCGGTTGGTTTTAGGAGTGTCCGCGCCCGCGGCGAAGCACAGCGGCAGTGGCAGGCTGGAAGCAGCAGCACCAGCAGACGGCGGCACTGGCGGACGGCAGCACCAGGCAAACAGCAGCGGCAAGGTGAGCGGCGCGGCACCGGCAGCCGGCGCCGCCAGACGGCGGCGGCCGGCGCGCCGGCGGGCGGCAGCCGGCGCCGGCGCGCGGCGCCGGCGCGGGCGCCCCGGTTCTCCCAAGCAAAGCGCGCATTCCCCCTCCACACGCAAAGAAGGCCGCCTCACCGGTGGGGCAGACAAAGGTAAAGTCCTTGGGGTAGAAGAACAGCACCACGTACTTGCCCCTGTAGTCAGCCAGCCTCACGGTCTTGATCTCCCCGTCGACGACGGCGGGCGCCGTAAAGTCCGGCGCGCGCTCGCCGACGAACGCCTTGGGGGCGGGGTAGAGGATCCGGTCCTCGAAGCCCAGGGCGGCGTCGTCGTCGGAGCCGGCGGACGCGGCGAAGCCGCGGGCGCCGGCGGGGGCGGCGGCGGCGGCGGCGGCGGCGGCGCGCGCGTGCGGCGGCGCGGCGCCGCGGGCGGCGGACGCGGCGGCGGCGCGGAGGCCGAGGGGGGTCTGGATCGCGGTGAGCGGCTCCCAGGCGGCCCCGCGGGCCGCGGAGCGCGCCAGGAGGGCCGCGACACGCGTCCTCATCTTGCTTTCAGACTTTCTCTCACCCGCTGCCGGTGAGAGGCTGTCTCCTTTAGTGCGTTAGCGCACCGCGATTTCGTCCAGGGCCGCAGCCCCTGGGCTCGTGATGATGGCCGGGGCGGCGGCGGCGCGGCGGGTGCGCGGGTGCCGGGTGAGTATTTCACCCGGCGTATTTGAGCGCCCGCGCCGCCCGCCGTCCGCCAAAACTGAACTCGTCGCGCGCCGTCCCTGGCCACCGTTCGTTCGTTCAACCAACCGCTGATCCCCAAGCAATGAGCGCCATCCGCGCCCCCGCCGGCGCCGGCGGCCGCACGCGCGCGCTGCCGTCATCGCCGGTCCGCCCCGGGCGCCGCCTCCCGCCGCCGCCCCGCCACAGCCGGCGCCGCGCGGTCCCCGCCGCCGCCGTCGTGCAGGCGCCGCCCGCCGAGGTGGGGGGGGGGGCCGCTGCGCGCCGCCGGGCGCCAGTTCCGGCGGGATGCGGCCAGCAGCCGCGCCGCCTTGGAGCGGCGCGCGGGCAGCAGGCGGCCACTGCCAATCCCCCCACTGCAGGAGCTTGCACACCTCACCCACGCGCGCACCCCTCAACCTCGAAACGTCGCGGCAGGCCGACCCCGCCGGCGCCGACGGCCACCGCCGCCCCGCGCGCCGCGCGCACCCGCTCGCGCGCACCGGCGCCGTCGCCGCCGCCGCCGCGGCCGGCGCCGTCGCCGCCGGCGCGCTCGCGCCGGCCGCGCTGCTGGCCGCGCCCGCGGCGGCGGCGCTCGCCGGCGGCGCGGGGGGGCGGCTGGCGGACGCCTGGCTTGGCAGCCCCATGCAGCACCGCCTCTTTGCCGCGGTGCGCGCGCGCTGTCGAATCGTGCAGTCACGGCCGCGTGCGTGCGTGCGTGCTTGCCCAGCAGCAACCCAGCAGCAGCGCCGCGCGCGAGCTGGGTTTCACCCCACTGCTGGCAGTTAACTGGGCCGAGGTGCTCTTCCCCACCACCCGCCGCCCCGGGAAACAAAACCCCCACCCACCCCAAAAAACCCCAGGGCCGCGAGCCCGAGCAGCTCGCCGCCGACACCACCCACGCCGCGGCGCGCACCGCCGCCTCCGCCGAATTCGCCCGCCTCAAGGCCCTCGCCGCCGCCGACGAGGCCGCCGGCGCCGCGCTCGGCGCCGCCGCCGCCGCGGCGTCGGCGCTCGGGGGCGGCTCGCGGCTGCGGCCGCGCGCGCTGGCCGGCTGGCGCGGCGGCGGCGACGGTGACGGCGCCGGCGGCGGCGGCGCGCACAACGGCAGCGGCCTGCGGCTGTCCATGCCGGCCCTGCACGCCAACGGCTCCGTCGGGGGCTTTGGCGGCGAGTCGCTGCCCCGTCCGCAGCCGCGCGCCGCGCCATTTGGCGGCGGCGCGGACGCGACGGGCCCCGCCGCCGCCGCGGCGGCGGCGCGGGGGCGGCTGCTGGAGCACGCCGCGCGCGCGGCCAGGGAGGTGATGGCACTGCCCGCCGTGCCCGCTGCGCGGCGCAGCAGCGGCGGCGGTGGCGGCGGCGCGTCTGCCGCGGTGCCCGCCGCGCTGCCCGCTGCACTGGGCGCGCTGCCCGCCGCTGCCGCCGCCGCGGCGGGCGCGGCGCAGCGCGCCGCAGGTGCCGCCGTCGCACGCGCCGCTGCTGGCGGCGGCGGCGGCGGCGGCGGCGGGTACGGCGGGGAGGACTATGCCGGCTTTGATGAGGCAGCCGGGGAGACGCCGCAGCGGGGCGAGGAGCGCCCGGGCCGCGGCGGCGGAATGGAGGAGCCTGAGGCCGCTGGCGGCGGTGCCACCCGCGCGGCGCCCGAGGAGCCAGGGCCCGTCGGCAGCGAGGCCGAGGGAGGGGAGGCCGCGCGCGGCGAGGGGCCCGCCGCCGGCGCCGGTGAGGGCGGCGGGATGGGGACAGACCAGGGGATGGGCCTGGCGGCCGCAGGCGTGGGGGGTGGGGACGAGGAGGCGGCGCGGCTGCGCGAGTGGGCGGCGGTGAGGACGGGGGAGGACGAGGAGGGGCTGGGGCTGACGCCGGCCAAGCGGCTGCCGTGAGGAGGCAGCTTCCCGCGCGCGCGGTCGGCGCGCTGGTGCGTGGATGCTGAGTGGAGGTGCTTGCTGCCTGCTGGCTCGTGATTTGATTTGCGCGCAGGCGCCGCGCCGCAGTTGCGCGCGCGCCACCCGCTTGGCTGTTGTGTGAGTTCGGTTGGATTGTGGCCTCGCTTGCCGGGGCGGGTCAGCACCGCGCCCCTCTGTAAAGTTTCAAACTGCGTTGACCATCCACAAAGTCTGACGGGGCAAGCTGCGTTGACCGCACTCAACGGCGCAGACCCCGGCACGCAGCCCTTTCGCGCAGCGTACGAGCTGGAACGTAAGAGCTGTCTCAAATGATTCCCTTGAGCACGGTACGCAGTGCAGCGATCGTCCAGCGCTCTGCGTGGGCGAGGGGAAGCTGCGCGTGCCAGTCAAATTTGCGCGACCGTCCCTCCGCCGGAGGACTCCCAGCAGCGCCTGACAAAGCTTACTTGACACAATAGTGCGTTTGCGTCGCATCCCCGCGGCGACGGCCTCCTTCAGCGAGGGGCGCGGGGCCAACCACCCCGGGCCGATCTCATCCGCGACCTGTAGCCGCGGGGTTCAGCGCACAGAAGGAACGCATTACTTAAATCGCGTGGCTGCAAGGGCAGCCGGGAGCGCGAGTCTCAGAGTGCCCGCGCAGCGGAGCGTCGCGCCGCAGCCAGCGCAGCGCTGCTGCAGCCAGGGGCGCGCTGCCAGCGAGCGGCGGCGACGGCGGCGGCGGCGCAATGGCCAGCCGGCAGCAGCAAGACGACTGCGAGCACAGCGCGGGCGGCGCGGGGCCCGCGGGCACCGCGACGAGCGGCTACTGGGCAGGCTACATGCGGCGCATGCGCAGCGACAGCGCCGGCGGCGGCAGCATGAGCAGCGGCTCCCCCATGCAGAGCGGCGGCGGCGCGGCGGGGCGGCTCGACGGCGGGGCCGCGGCGCGGCAGATACCGTCGTCGGCCAAGCCCGGCGGCGGCGGCGGCGGCGGCGGCGGTGGCGGGCTGAGCGCCTCCAACTTTTCTTCGACGTCCCGCATCCCCCTAAGCCCCGAGCCCTCGTGCCTCGCGGCGCAGCCCTCCGGCGCCTCCACGCTGCACTCCGCCAGGTCCGCGCCCACAAAGGAGAGCAGCAAGGGGTCTGAGGTATTCGGGAGGCCGGACTGGGACCCCCTGTTCACCTCGACCTCGACCTTCCGCGGCCGCGCCAGCGTCTCGCCCCGCGTCGCGGGGGGGTCCCCCGCCGACGGCCGCAGCCCGCGGCGCGGCAGCGCGGCGTCCGGCGGCGCGGCGGGCGTCGCGGCGGCGGCGCGGGCGGCGGCGGCGGGGGGGCGGTCGCCGGCGGCGGCGCCCCCCAGGTCCATCGCCAAGCGGTCGCTCTCCACGTCCCGAGAGCCGCGGCGCTACGCCGAAAGCGAGCCGGCAAAGCACCGCGCCGGCCCCGCGGCCGCGCAGCGCGCGGTGTCGCCGGGGCGGACGGTGTCGCCGGGGCGGGTGCTGTCCCCCGGCCGGCCGCGCGTGCGCGAGCGGCCCGCGCCGGCGGCGCCCACGGGGCCGCCGCCGCCGGCGCCGATCGCGCGCGCCGCGTCGCCGGGGCGGTTCGTTTCGCCGGGGCGGGCGCCGCCCCCCTCCGCGCGCGCGGTCTCGCCCGGCCGCTCCACCTCTGTGGGCCGCGCCCGGGGCCCCACGCCCACGCCGCCGCCGCCTGCCGCGCTGCGGCCCGTGTCCCCGGGCCGCCCCTCCCCGCAGCCGCGCCACGGCCCGCCCTCGGCCGCGCGCGGCTACGCCTCGCCGCCGGTCTCGCCCACGCGCCAGGCGGCGGCTGCTGCTGCTGCTGCTGCGGCGCGCGGCGGAGCGGCTGCCGCAGGGCCCGCCGGCGGCGGCGGCGGCGGCGGCGGCGGCGGCAGCGGCGGGGGTGTTGTGTATGACTCGCTGCTCGACGTCTGCACCGACAAGCTGCAGCGGCTGGAGTACAGCGCGCTGCTGCTCCTGATGGCGGCGCACGAGGCCAAGGGCATCCAGGGGCCGATTGAGGAGGGCGACGAGGAGGGGGAGGAGGAGGAGGAGGAGCGGGCGGCGGGGGCGGCGCGCGGCGAGGGGGGCGCGCCGCCGTTGGCGGACGGCGCGCGCGGCTCCGAGCCCAGTCAGCAGGCGCCGGCGCCGGGGCTTTTGCGGCGGCGATATCAGTGATTCCAGGCGCGCGTTGGTGGTTGTTGACTGACCCGGTTTCAACTTTCAGTCCTTTGACTCGGCACTGCTTGAGCGGCAAACGCGCCTCCCTTGCCGAAGGCCGCTCGCCCCCCACGTGACCAAACCAACCGTTTAATCCCGCCCCACGCAGCAAGTGACTCAACCTTGCAGCGTGCCTTGCCGCCGTCCTTTGCGTCCCCCGCGTTGCTTTTTCTCCCCTCCCTTGATTGGAATGAGCCTTCACCGGCAGGCACTAGGCAGGCGCTTTGCCCTCTCCCCTCAACCCCAATGACGGCGCCCCCCCCCTCATATGATACCGCCCAATTCCTGGTAATGTGATCCGCAACCCCTTCCCCGGGACGGCTTCCGCAGCAGCGGCGGCGACGGCCAGGCGACAGCGGCGGTGAGCGCGGACGCGCGCGCGGCAGCGGCGGTCGGTGCGGGCCGGTGTCGGAGTGGGCCACTGGGCTCTGGTTGCACAACACGACCGCTATTGACGGCGATCGGCCTCTGCCAGCGGGCGTGTGCCGCGGTCAATCATGACGCATCTTGACGAGCGGGCTTCATCAAACCAAACGCCACCCATTCCAATCACTTCAATTTCTTCTGCCGCTAGTTTTGGCAGCGACTGCGCGTGGCAGCGGTTGCCATAATGGCCGCCCCGCGCTTTGTGCTGCTGCTGATCGCAGGTGGGCAATGGGGCAGGCTCTGCGCGGTGTGTAGGTGTCCCAGCGTGCCATTGGAGTGATCGTGCCTGCTGCAGGGGCGTGGCACGGTCCGTGCTGGGCGTATGAAGGCAGCGCGGGCCTGCTCTCGCCGCTGGCCCGGGCTCCGGCCTCGCTCCGCGAACGGGGGCTTTATAACCGCATAATTGAACCGTTTCACCCGCTGCGTCACCCCATGCACGCAGTCTCGGCGGCTGCTGCGCAGGTGCGCAAGAGACAGTTGCGGGTGTTCTCCCCGCCCCGCGTCCGAAAGGGGGCCCTGGCAGCGCCAGAGGCTTGCAAACGGATCGGGGGTCCCAAAGGAGGCCGGCGTGCCTGCATCAGCCCGCCGGAAGGCCGCGGCGGCCGCTCTCGCCCGCAGCGCGCGCTGCGGCCGCCCGCCGCCCCCACGCAGCTGCCACGCTGCGGGGCGCCCCAACAGACGGGCAGCTCCCGAGTCACCCCCCCTCCCCAATGCCCCTCCCCCGTCCCCGCCAGTCGCCGGGGCGCGCCCTGCTGCAGGGGGACCCATTCACGGTATTCAACGAGCCCGCCGCGCCGCCGAGCGTCGCGGCCGGCGCGCCGTCGGTCAACCTAAACGGCGTCGGCGCGGTGTCGACGAGCGCGACCACCGTGCCGGTGATGGGCACGCTGGCCGCGCCGCTGCCGGGGGCGGGGTACGCCACGGGCTACGCGCCGACGGCGGTCGGCTCAGTTTCGGTGGGTGGTGTTTCGGGGGGTGGGTTTGGGGGGAAGAAACCTTCGAGCCCGGAGGCGTGTGCTGCCGGGAGGGCAGGAATGGAGCGCAGGTGCCAGGGCAGCCGCCAGCAGCGGGGAAGGCCAGCCGGCAGTCGGCTGCGGCAGCGGCGGTGGCGGTGGCAGTGGCGCTTTGCCCCCGAGCAGTCCCCGGCTGCGGCCCTGAGCGGCCCTGGGCGGCCCCCCGCCAAGCGCCAGCACTGAGCAGCGCCGCCCACCCCGCCTGCCCCCCCAAATGCAAAACAGGTCGCGCCCTCCGCCGAGCAGTACCCCGGTGGCGCATACCCCGGTTACCCCGCGGCCGGTTACCCCGCAGCTGCCTACCCAGGCGCGGGCTACCCCGCAGCCGGTTACCCAGGGGGGGCGGGCTACCCCGCCGGCTACGCCGCGCCGCAGCAGCCCGGCATGTACGCGCCCGCGCAGCTGCCGGCCGGCTACGCGCCCGCGCCCGCGCCGCTGGCGCCCGCGCCGCTGGCGCCCGCGCCGCTGCCCGCGGCCGCGCCCCTCGCGCCCGCGGCCGCGCCCGCCGTAGCCCCGCCGGGATACGACCCCATCGCCGCCGCCGCGGGCATCACCGTCCCCGGCGCCGCCGCGCCCGCGCCCGCCGCCGCGCCCGCGCCCGCGGCGGCCGCGGCGCCGCCGCCGCCGCCCGCGCCGCTGCAGCCGGGCATGATCTACCGCAGCCAGATGCGGGAGCAGATCCCCGCCAACGCGTCCGCGCTGCCGACGATCAAGGTGCCAGAGGGCACCAAGGCCAAGCTGTCCTATGTCTGCGAGAACACGGGCATGCTGTACGTTGCCGTGGACCGCGAGAGGCTCATCCTCTGCCCCTCGAGTGAGGCCCTGGCCGCGGGGGCCGCGCGATTGGGGCGCGATCGGGGCGCGGCGGGGGTGCGTGCACGCTGAGCCGGTGCCTCGGCGTGCCCCGCCGCTGCCCCCTCAGCAACTGCTCTCCCATTCGCCCCATCCAATCCCCGCCTCCTGCCCTTGTCATGTGCCCCCCCACACACACTGCGCACCCTCACCCCGCCCCCACCCACCTCACCCCCCACCCTCCTCACCCGCCCCCTTCTCACCCCCAACCCCACCCACCCCCACCCCAGACAATGTCATCAACCTGGCCAAGCTGTCCGGCATCAAGGGCGCCAAGTCCCTGACCTGCCCCGACAACAAGCTCGCCTGCCCCGGCAACTACGCGGTAAACGTCATCACAAAGCTCAACAACACGCTGGCGGAGTTCAAGGCGGCCATGCCCAAGTGGCGCGCGGCGCTGGCGGCGGCGGCCAACCAGCCCGTCAGCAAGGTGGGGGCCTGAAGGAGGGGGCGGGGCCGGCCGGGCGGGATCGGCCGGTTGGGGTTGGGTCGGGGGGTTGGGGTTCAGTGGGGTTGGGCTGAGGATCAGGGATCTGGGTGGTGATGGTGGGTGGTGATTCAAACCCCGGTCCCAATTGCAAACCGACGCAGGTCGTGGTGACTGACATCGCCATCATCGACAAGGCCGCCGCCACCGAGCCGCTGACGCCGGCCGCCGCGGCCGCCGCGGCGGCGCCCGCGCCGGCGCCCGCGGCCGGGGCCAAGAACGCAACGGCGGCGCCCGCGGCCGCGCCCGCGGCCGGGGCCAAGAACGGCACCGCCGCGCCCGCGCCCGCCCCTGCTGCCGACAAGAAGGACGCCGCCCCCGCGCCCGCCCCCGCGCCCGCCCCCGCGCCTGCGCCCGCGCCCGCGCCTGCTGGCGATAAGAAGATCTCCCCCGTGCGGCGGCTGTTCCAGGTGGGGCGCCCCGCGTGCGCGGCTGGCATACGGCACGCACTCCGCTGGCGTGCAGCGCGCATGCAGCGCGAGTGCGGCTGGCATGCAGAGCGCATGTGTGGCAGTGGGAATGGGGCCCAAGCGCGTCATAAACACAGCTCCAGATCCGAACCCCTCCTCAACCGGCCCCAGCCCCAACCGGCCCTACCCCGCATCCCTTAACCCTCCTCCCCAACCCCGCCCCCCGCAACCCCCCAGAAGGTGGAAGACACCGCCGCCGTGGTGCAGACCGGCCCCAGCGCAGTCGAGGACACCCCCGCGCCGGCCGCGGCCGCCGCCGACGCCGGCGCGGGCCCCAAGCCGCGCATCATCGTGACCACGACCTTCCAGCCGCTGGGGGAGTCGGAATCCGAGATGGTGTTTGGCACGACCAAGTCGGCGTACTTCAAAAAGACCTTTGAGGAGGTGGGGGGCTTGGTTGGGGCTTTGGCGCGTTGGCTGTGGACCACTGACCGGCTTTTCTTGCCAGTTTTTGCGCGTGTTGCGAATCTGACTCAAGACCCCAGCGGCCAGCTCCGTTTCGGTTCAAATTCAACCGGCCTGCTCTGCTTTGGGCCTTGCCAAGTCTGGCTCTTGGGTTTCAGTGAGGTTCAGAGCAGGGGGCACCCTTTTGCTTTGAATTGGTCACTGGGCAGGCGACCCTCGAACTTTGGACGAGCTCAACTCACGATTGGGTCCCCCCCTCCCCCCAAAACGCACCCGCCGCGCCGCCGCAGGGCGCCAAGGCCGCGGGTTTGACCCTGCTGGGCGCGTCTGACTCGGAGCAGGGCGAGTCAACCCTCGAGGAGTACCTTTTCCCCGACGACGCGGCAGCTTCCGGCCAGCAGTCCGGGCCCAAAAAGAGCGCCAACGCGACGGACATCGACGCAACCAACCTCACGGCCGTGCCGTCCGCGAACAAGACGGCGCCGGGGCAGGAGGGCGCGCTGCCCCCGCAGCGGCGGGAGGACCGGTTCGCGCGCGGCGGCGCGGGCGGCGCGGCGCCGGGCGCGCGCGGGCTCGCCGCCGCGGCGGCGTGCGTGCTGCTCGCCGTGGCGCTGGCGTGAGCCGGCGGCGGGCAGCAGAGAGAAGTGTACAGGGGGCCGCGCGCCGCGCCACGGGCCCTGGGGCGCGGCGCCCCGAGCTCGACCGGCAGCGGCAGCGGAATTGGAAGGGCACGGGCCCAACGGCGCGCGCGCGCGCGCGCGCAAAAACAGCCAGCCGCCGGCTTGGCAATTCCCCGATGGCTGACCGTGGGGCTTCTCATCTTGCCGGTTCCCGCATGTGTTTGCTCCCCCCTCCTTTGCTCCCCAACAACAGCCCCCAGGCCAGCTGCCATGGGGCACCCCATGGATGTCTTTTAGTTGCTTCTTTTGATCCCCGCCGGCCGCGCTGCGACTTGCGCACCCCGCGCCGCCCCCGCGGCCGGCGCTCTCCCCCGCCCACGCCATTCATCGACCGGCTTAACGCCCATGCGCTTCCGCGCGGCAGGGCGCACCCGCGCCGGCGAGCGCTGCATGGGGCTCCCGCGCCGAGCAGCGCGCGCGAGCGAGCACGCGCGCGCGTGCGGGCACCAACACATAGCCAAGCACGCGGGGCACGCGGGTAACCCTCGGCGCCTCCTTCGTGCCTAGTTACAGCCGCATGCAGCAACAGCGGGGGAGGGGTGCCCCTCCTGCAGTCAACTCTCAGCGCTGTGGGGAGGGTGGAGCAGCTTGGGGCCTCGCAACCACAGTCGCGATCCGGCGCATTTACAGGGCAGCATGGGGTGGTGGGGCATTAGGGAGAGCGGGGAGGCAGGCATCACAACTGGCGTGCCAGCACCAGTGCCCGCCAGTTCATGCGTGCGTGTCGCAGCAGCGATGGTGGGGCAGCGTGCCGGGCGGGTGTCGAGGTGGCGGTGGTGGTCCACAGAACATGGCGCGGGAATTTTTTTTGGCAAAAAGCGCGCAGCACATACAACGAGCGGTCAGGCAGCCTGCAAGGAATGGCGGGTAATTGGGGGAGGGGGGGCCGGTGCGGAGCACAGCAGCGGCGCGCGCGCGTGCGCCCCCGCCCGGCAGGTGGCGAGGCGCGCGCGCGGCCCTCGCCCCCATCAAAGCGACATCGTCCTGCGCAGGCTGCCCTCAGGGCTGGCGACGCCGGCGCTGTCCTGCTCCGGCAGCGCGGGGAATGGCACGCCCCCGAACAGGTCGCCGCCCGCCTCGACGCTGCCAAATATGGAGCCGTCGCCCAGCATGCCAGCGAGGTCGCCCTCCAGGTCTATCGAGGCCGGCCGCGCGCCGAGGCCGCCGCTGCCGGCGGTGCGCAGCGCCGCGGCGACGGCAATGGCGGCCGAGGCAGTGGCCTGCTGCTGCTGCTGTTGCTGCTGTTGCTGCTGCTGCTGCTGCTGCTGCTGCTGCTGCTGCTGCTGCTGCTGCAGCTGCTGTTGCTGCTGCTGGTGCTGGTGCTGCTGCTGCTGCTGCTGCTGCTGGTGGTGGTGGTGCTGCTGGTGCTGCTGGTGCTGCTGCTGCTGCTGCTGCTGCTGCTGCTGCTGCTGCTGCTGCTGTTGCTGCTGCAGCGGCAACGGCAGCGGCGGCAGCTGTTGCCGCTGCGGCGGGTGCTGCTGCGGCTGCTGGTGCTGCTGCTGCTGCGGCGACAGCTGCTGCGGAGACAGCTGCGCAACCCCGACGGGTGGCACGCCTGCAGGGCTGGACGCCCCCGTGCAGCCCAGCGCCGACGGCGGGAGGATGCCGCTGGCCGCTATCGCCGCAAACGGCCCGTGCGCGGGCGCGGTCCGCAGCGGCGCGGCACCGGTCGCCAGCCCTGGTGCCGCCCCCATCAGGGGCAGCGGGACATGCGGCTGGGGCGGCGCCGTGGGGCCTGCCGCGGGCGCCGGCGCCGCCGCTGGCGGAATGGCGGACCCATTTGGCAGCATCAGCCCCGCGGCCGCCGCCTGCGTGCGCAGCGCGACGATCTGCGCCTGCAGCGCGGCCTGCAGCGCCTCCTGCTGCTGCAGCTGCTGCTGCAGCGCGGCCGCGGCGGCGGCGGCGGCCGCGGCCGCGTTGGCCGCCTCGTCGGCGCGGCCGCGCTCGGTCGCGAGCTGCCCCTGCAGCGCCTTGATCTGGCCGTTCAGGTCCGAGGCCTGGTTCTCCAGGTCGTGCACGTGCTGCAGCCGCTTCATGCGCGAGCGCTGCGCGGACTGCCGGTTCGCGAGGATGCGCTTCGCGCGGCGCGGGTCGAGCGCCGCAGTGTCGAGCGCGTTGGAGCGCGTCTTGCTGCCGGCGCGGCCGCCGGCGGGCGCGTCGAAGTCGTCGTCGGTGTCGTGGCCGTCGGCGTCGGTGACGCGCGCCGCGCGGGCGGCGGCGTGCTGCTGCTGCTGCTCCTGCTTGACGCCAAGGGCGGCCGCCTCGACCTGCGCGGGGCGCGGCGGCGGGGGCGGGTTTCGCGGGGCGGGGGGCAGGCCAGGACCCCGGTCTTCCGCATACGCATGCTGCGCGGCTCGCACGCGCTCCGGTGCCGCCGCCTCGCCGAGCCCAACGCAGGTCTGCCGCGGCCCGCGCACCGGCAGGGGGGCGCCGAGCGACGGCGCGCCGCCGAGGCCCTCAGCTTCGGCCGGCATGCTGATGCCGGGCGTGCCACCGAACGCCGGGATGCCAAACTGGGGCAGCCCGAGGCTGCCCGCGCCATCGAAGGGGCCTCCCGGCACCAGGTCGAGGAGCGCGAGGTCCGGCGCCGCCGCGAGCTCTACAAAAGCCGTGGCTGTCTCCGAGCGACTCCGACGGTGGTGGGCGGCCCGCTGCGACCCAGCTCCTGCGTCCGTGGGCTGCACCTCGAGGGCCCACGACAGCCCCCTGTTCCCGCTGGCCATGGCGCGTGGCCGCCTTTGGGCGCGAAAGATTGGAACGGCGCTATACCGCCGATTGCGCGGCCGCCGTGCCCCCAAAAGGCGCCGCCGCGCCCGCGGCGCCGACCCCGCACGTCGGGTGCCGCCCGCGGGTGCCTCGGCGCTGGCCGACGCCACGCGCGTGTATGGGGGCGCGCACAGGGTCTGGTCGAGGCTCTTGACACACGGGTATGCCGTATGCGCTTGCCGTGGCCTCGGGCTGCGTGCGCCGTCCAGCACCGCCCGCCCCCGTCTCAACCCGAGGCGGGCTCGACCGCCGGCCTTGCAGGCAGGCCGCGGTCGCCCCAACGGCCGCGGTTGGATGGCTTGCTGGCGCAGGGCGGATGGGCGGTGGAGGACCCGGCACGGATGCGCTGTGGGGCGACGCGCCCGACGGAGCCCTTCCCCCTGCCGCTTTCAACCGGCGCGCGTGGCGCGCCTGCTCCCGCGCTGTGCTGCTCATGCACTGCAGCACACTGGTGGCCGCTGCACGTTTTGCCAGCAGCCGGGAGCGAGGCAGATTGGGGCAGACGTGCGCCGGGCCGCAGCTGTTGAGCGGCGGGTTGACCTGTTGACTGTCGGTACGGTATGCGGGGCCGATCCCCGCACCGCAACCCGGTCCGTGACGAACGCCATCAAACAAGCTTGCGGCACCTCAACCCGCCGTGCACCATACACGCAAGCCAGCACCGCGTGTGGTGTTCGCGCCGCGCTCCGCAGGCGGGTCGACGCCGGCGCAGCGCGAAGCAGTCGCCCGGGCAGCTGGCCAGGGGGTACGTACTGCGTCTGGCCGTGTGCCACGCGCTTTTGCCTCGTTGGAAAGCGCCTGGGTTCGCGATGCTGGCCCTCTCTGCACCCGCCCTCGCTCTGGCTGGCCAGGCGCAGCTTGCGCCGCTGCTGTCGGCCCTGTCCCGCGATGGAGGGGTCCTGGCAGGCCTCCTGGCCGCTGGCGGACCCGCGGCACAGCCTGCCGGGCTGACGCAGCACCCAGCGGTCCTGCGATCTGCGACGCGCGGGCCCGGCCTGGCGCGGGCGCTCACCCACAGGGCGGGCGGAGGGTCTTGCCGCGATTGCAGCGGCGCGCTCAGGCCGGTGCAGCTGACGCAGGTGCGGGGGAGCGTCCTCGTTGAGCGGAGCGCACGCCGCGCGCAGCGCTCGCAGGTCACGACGCCGCCCTCGCACGCCCCGCGCCGCCCTCCGCAGATGCCCCACGCCAAGGCCCCTCCGCTCGGCCTGCACTGGTGCTCCACCTGCGCGGTGCGCCGCGGCGTGGGCCCCCCGATGTGGGGCGCAGCGCCGCTCCGCGCCTTACCGCCGTGCGCGCCCCCCGCCCCCCGCCCCGCGCGCCCGCGCACCCGGCCCGCCGACCCGCACGGCGCCGGCGGCCGCCCCCCGGAAACCCCCCCCGCAGGCGCTGACCTCGGACGCCGAGCGGCCGCGCGTGTACGGCGGCCCCGGCGCCGACGGCGGCGTGCTGCACAAGCAGTACCCAGACCACCTGGGGGGGTACGCCCCTACCCAGGCCGCCGCGACGGGCCCGCCGGTGAGCGCCCCGCCGGGGTGGCGCGCATGCGGGGCGGCGCCGTTGTGGCTTTGCGGCGGCCCACAACACCGCGGGCCCCGCCAGGCGGCCTCCCCGGCCGGGGCCAGCCTCCAGCTCCAACCCCCACCCGCCCCCACCCCCACTCCCCCCCCCCCCCCCCCCCCCCCCCCCCCCCCCCCCCCCCCCCCCCCCCCCCCCCCCCCCCCCCTCCCCCCCCCCCCCCCCTCGCCCCTCCCCCCCACTCGCCCCACTTCCCCCCCCCCAGCTGATGGAGGGCACCCCCCAGTTTGGCGGCCAGAACTTCAGCAGCACGCACGCCACCCAGGCTTGGGGCATCAAGGAGGTGCCCACGCCCAAGCAGCTGGTGGCGCAGCTGGACCAGTGGGTCATAGGGCAGGCGGCGGCGAAAAAGGTGGGCGGTGTTTGTGTTTGGGTTCTGTGTGGTGGGTGGGGGTGGGTTGGGAGGGGTGGGGCGGCGGAGTGGGCGTGGGCTGGGGCCGCGCTGTGGGGTTGAGCGGCGAGCCCCCTTGAGCCCCTAGGGCCTGGCTCTGTTCCAGGGATAGGTCAAACCCTGGCAACCGCAGGCCAAGTGGACGCGGGGCGCGCGTGCTTGCAGCGGAGGCGGCGCCAAAGCCCGCCCCCCCAAAGCCGTTGCAAAAGCTCACCTGTCCACACGACTTCCGCATTCCACTTAACCCCCCAGACGCTGGCCGTTGCGGTGTACAACCACTTCAAGCGGCTGCAGAACAAGCGGCAGCACGCGGCGCGCGCGCAGGCGGCGGCGGGCGTGCAGCCGCCGGGCGCGACGCCAAACCTGCTGGTGGGGCGGGGGGCGGGGGGGGGTGGCGGTGGCGCCGCGGGGCCGCGGGGCCGAGTCTGCGGCAGCCCTCTCTCGCCGACGCACGCAGCTCGCGGCCTTGGTTGGATGCACCGTCGGCTGCGGGACGCCAAAGCAAACGGAGCCGCTTTGAGCCGCTCAGCCCCAGCCTCGAAGCGCGCACCCCCCATCCCCGCAGCCCACCCTACCCGCCCGCACCCCCCCCCCACCCCCGCCCCAGGAGTCCCCCCTCGGCCGCATGGGCGTTCTGGACGGCGCCCCCATCGACCGCGGCCTCGGCCCCGGCCCCCTCGGCGCCCCCGCGCCGCCCCCCGGCCTCGCCGGCCTGCCGCCGCACCTGGGGGGCGGGCAGCAGGGCGGCGCGGTCAACGGCGGCGCGGTCAACGGCGGCGCGGTCAACGGCGGCGTAGTCAACGGCGGGGTCAACGGCAAGGGGGCGGGCATGCCTGAGGAATACCAGGAGGTGGAGAAGAGCAACATGGTCATGCTGGGACCCACGGGTGCGCGCGGTGTTTGGTTTTTTGGGGGGGGGGCTTTCATTCGCCGAGGGGGTGGCAGCTGCCTGCGCTGGGCTGCCTGCGCGCCGCTGGGCCGGCTTTTTCGCCTCCGTCTCCCGCGCCGCCAATAGGGGAGGCGCTCCAGCGTCGGGGTCTGCTGTCCCCGAACCCCCCCTCGGCCCGGACCCTCCCGCCGCCGCCTCAGCCCCACCCCCCTCCCCGCTGCCGCCGCCCCTCTCAACCCCAACCCTCCCGCCGCCGCCGCCGCCGCCGCCGCCGCGCCAGGCTCTGGCAAGACCCTCCTGGCCAAGACGCTGGCGCGGCTGGTCAACGTGCCCTTTGCGATGGCGGACGCCACCACGCTGACCCAGGCGGGGTACGTCGGGGACGACGTGGAGAGCATCATATACAAGCTGCTGCAGGTGGGGGGGGGTTGTGTCGGGTGCATGCGAGTTGGGGGGGGGTCAAACCTTGCACCCGCCGCAACACCCCCCAACACCCCCCAACCCCCCCCCCCACAACACCCCCCAAACACCCCCGCCCCAAAACACCCCCCCAAAAGGCCGCCAACTTCAACGTTGATGCCGCCCAGCACGGCATCGTGTACATCGACGAGATCGACAAGATCGCAAAGAAGAGCGCAGAGGGTGGGGCTTTTTGGGGGGGGTGGCTTTTTCGTGGGGGGCCGTTTCTTTTGGTGAGGGGGGGGGGGCGCAGTGCTTTTGCGGGGGCTGGGGGTTGGGTGGCTCCCGAGCGTTTTGCGGCACCGGTGCCAAGGAATCCTTAACTGCGGGTCTGGGCGTATATCATACAAAAACAGCCTGCGCAAGCAACCACCCCGCCCGCCCCCACCCCCCCCCCCTCAGGCGTGACCATAACGCGCGACGTCAGCGGCGAGGGCGTGCAGCAGGCGCTGCTGAAGATGCTGGAGGGCACGCAGGTCAACGTGCCTGAGAAGGGGGGGCGCAAGAACCCGCGGGGGGAGTTCATAACGGTGGGGGCGCTGGGGGCGGGGGCGGGGGGGGGGGTGGGGTGTTGGAACGCGCGCGGGGAGGGGGCGGCCAAACATGCAGGGTGGGGGGGGGACACGCCCTGGGGGGTGGGGCTTTTGGGCCGGGCCGGGTTTCGGCGCGGTGGGGTGGGGCGCTCGGCGTTGGGCGGAGGGCGCGGAGGAGGCCGGCGCGAGGCGGTACAACGTGGGCGGGCACCCCAACCGACCGCTTCGCAGCCGTGCTTCGCGTGCAGCTTTTGGCCCCCACTTCATCCCCTTTCTCACCAAACCCAAGTCATGCAAAGCAAACCCACCCACCCACCCACCCACCCCCCACCCACCCCTTCAAACCCCCCCTTCCATCCCCCCAACCCCCAGGTTGACACCAAGGACATCCTGTTCATAGTGGGGGGCGCGTTTGTGGACCTGGAGCGCCAGCTCATGGAGTCGCGCCACCAGGCGTCAATAGGGTTTGGGAACAAGGTGGGGGCGCGGGGGGGGGGGGCAGGGCATAGCATAGCAGAGCAGAGCGCACCCACGCGCGTACCCCGCGCAATCGTCCGCCGCGCCAGGCAACGACGCCGACGCCACCCCATCCCCCCCAAACACCCCTTAAACACCCCCCCCCCAGGTGCGCGCCGCCAGCATGGGGCGCCACGGCGGCCCCCGCATCGACTCCTCCATCCTGCGCCAGGTGGAGCACGCGGACCTCATCCACTACGGGCTCATACCGGAGTTTGTGGGGCGGCTGCCCATCATCTCGGTGCTGGAGGTGGGGTGGGGGACCGGGCGCGGGCGGCGCGCGCGCGCCCGAGCGGTTGCCGGTTCCAAACCGACGGCGCCTGGGCTTGCGTGCGACCACACCTGGCCGCTCTCGCGGGCCCCCAATTGCAGCACCCGCTCGGACAACCCCTTTCCCTCTGCCACTCAAACAAAACGCCCTCCCCCCCCCACCCCAGGAGCTGAACGAGGACGAGCTGGTGCGCGTGCTGACCGAGCCCCGCAACGCGCTGTGCAAGCAGTACTCCCAGCTCTTCCGCCTCAGCGGCGCCCGCTTCGTCGTCACCGGCGCCGGCGTGCGCGCCATCGCGCGCCGCGCGCTCGCGCGCGGCACCGGCACGCGGTCGCTGAGGTCGATCATGGAGCAGCTGCTGCAGGGCGCGATGTACGAGGCGGCCGACGGGGGGTCCGAGGCGGCGGGCGCGCCGAGGCGGACCGTCGTGCTGGACGAGGAGGGCGTGTCCAAGGGCGCGGGCGCGCGCATCCTCGAGGGCGGCGGCGAGGGCGAGCTGAGGGACGCGCTGGGGGAGGAGGAGCCCGTCGAGCTGCTGGCCGCGGAGGTGCGGTGATCTGGGGACGCCAGATCGCGGCCGGGCGCGGTGATCTGGGGAGCGCCAGATCGCGGCCGGACGCGGCGATCCCTCGAGAGGCCAGTCGGCCGAGGCGCGCTCGCGGCGGGCCGCGGCCGATCGCGGTCGCAGGCCCCCGGGCGCGCGCCCCCTCCTCGCGCGCCGCCGGCCGCGGCGATGGGCCGCGGCTTGGTGTTTCCCTTTTGTGGTGCCCCGCCCCCCTCGTCGCGTGCCCGGCGCGGCCCCCTGCGGCGCCCCGCACCCCTGTACTCTACTTTGGCCGTTGTATTCTCCCCCGTGCGCATCGGCACGCCTTTTGGCTTTTCCCGTGCCGCGACGCCCGCATGTGACCGAGGCAAAACCTCAACTCGGCCGCCGGCCGGCCCGCGCCCCCGCCGGCGCGCGCCCAGGTGCGCGCGCGCGCGCGGCAGTTTGTAGCTTCGATTCACGCAATCCCTGCGCCGCCTTGCGCGCGGCCAACGGCAGGGCGGCGCGCGCCCGTCCCTGGTTCTTTTGCCGTGCCCCTTTTGCCCTCTCCCCTCTCCAAGTTGGTCTGTTCCTGTTTTCGGCGCGCCGACCCCGGAAAGCGCGCGCATGCCGCGCGCGGCCGGGGCGGCGCGGCGCACCGCCTATTGCGGTGGCGTGTGTACACGATTCCTCGCCTGCCGCCGCTGCGCCCGACCCCGCATGCGCGCGCATGGCGCGGCGCCCATGCCGACAGCGGGGCCCTTCTGCCTACGCGCGGCATCGCACCCGCCTTTGCCGATTGCCGTACCACCACGCCACACCAACCCACATCTGTAAAATCGCCGGCTCATCACGCGGATGCGAGGGCGGATGTGAGGGAGGGGGGTGGGGGCGAAACCGAACGATCGCCCTGCAGTTTTTTTGCTGCATGGCGAGAGGCGGAGCATCCCCGCCGCGGCAGGTGGGGCCTTGCCGCCGCCCCGGCAGCGCCATTTATCATTCCGCGGCATTCTTTTCAATCGATCTCCGCCCCACTGAGTGCACTTGGCGCTGCTGTGAGGCCGTTCCCGGCGTTCCTCCGCATTCCCGCCACTTCCCGAAATGGCGGCTATCCCCGTCGAAGATCGGCTGCTCCGGCTTTTAGGAGGCGACGGGCTGATCCAGGAGCTCGTCCAGCACGCAGGTGCAGCGGAGGCAGGCGCGATTGACTCGGACGGCTTTGTTGTCGAGGTGCGCGCGCGGGCCGCCCAAGGCGCGCGCGGGCCGCAGCTAGCTGTGCCCTGCCTGGCACGCCACGCTTGCTTTGGCATCTCAGGCGCGGCGCACGCCCGGAACCCAGGTGGATGCCAGCCTGCTGCTGGCTGAGGACCCAGAGCTTGGAGCGGCCCTGCTAGGCGACGCCGACGGTGCGTTTGGATGCGCGCGCCTCGCATGGCGTTCCGCAGCCGCCTTGCATGGCACGCATGTGAGTGCGCACTACAGCCTGCAAGCAGCTGGCATGGCATGCAAGGCATGGAGCAGCACCGCTGCGAAATGCACACCGCCAGCGGCTGCCCCCACAAAACACCGGCACCAAGGCCAATATCGCCCCGCCCCCGCCCGCAGGCGTGCTCACGCAGCGCCTGCGCGCCGCCGCGCAGCGCCGCATGGCCGAGGCCGGCGCCAAGGCCGAGGCGCCGTGGCTGTGCCTGCGGCTGGTCAACCCTCCCGTCCCCCTGATGGCGCCGAGCGAGGCGGCGCGCCTGGCGGCGCGGCACGGCGGCGCGCTGGTCTCGGTGCTTGGCGTGGTGTCCGGCCTCGGCCCCCCGCTGCAGCGCGTCGCGTCGCGCCGCCTGTGCTGCCCGTTCTGCCTGGCGTCCTGCGACGTGCCCGGCGGCGCCGCGGTCATGCCGTGCTGCGCGTGTGACACGGCCGACGCCGAGGAGGACGTGTCCCGAAGGTGCGCTGGAGGGGGGGTCGTTCTCAGTTTTGGTTGGCCTGAAGCTAAATAGGGCAGCCAAGGCAGCCGTACAGCTGTGATCAACACCGTATGTGACAGGCACCCACGGCATCAGTCATGGCACTCCCAAACGCACGCCAAACGAAAAAGGCTGGTCACAACGGTCCAGCAACTGTGGCTGTCGGACGTCCGCAACAACGCGGCCGGCGGCGCCGGCTACGGCGTGTCGGGGGCGCCGCTGCTGGTCCGCGCATCGGGCGACCTGGCCGCCTGCTTCAGCCTCGGCGCGGCCGTGCAGGTGGTGGGCTTCGCCTCGCAGCGCGCCGCGCCCGCCGCGCCGCCGGCGCCGGCCGGCGGCGAGGCGGAGCTCGAGGCCAGCAGCGCCGCGCCGTTCGCGCCGCAGCGCCTGTGGCGCGCGCCGGGGAGCGGCGCCGCGGCCGCCGCCTCGGCGCTGGCCGAGGTCGCCGCGGGCGCGGGGGGGCCGCTCGGCGCCGCGCTGGCGCTTTTTGAGGCGGCCACGGGGCTGGACGCCGACCCCCTCGTCGCGCTCGCCCTGCTCGCCTCGGCCGCGGCCGCGGCCTCTGCCGCCGCCGCCGCCGCCGCCGCCGCTGATGCGTCGGGCGCCGCGGCGCGGCGGGGGGAGGGGCCCGCCGCGCGGCGGCGGCAGGTCAACGTGCTGGTGCTGCACGACGAGGGCGCGCCGCAGGCGCTGCGGTTGCTGCGGGCTGCAGCGCAGCTGCTGAGCCCCCAGGTTGGCCTGGGCAATGGAGCGTGGGGTGGCCTGCTGCATGCCCACTCCTGCACTGCTACACCGCCGTATGAGGGAGCGAGGTTGCAGCTCCCAGGCCTGGAAAGAGTGCGCTTGCCACTCTTCATCAGCTAATTCACCACCTTCTGTGTTCGCTCTCAACACGCTATTGGCGCCCCCCCTCCCGTAGGCGAGCTGCCTGCCCCTCGGCCAGGCCGAGCAGGTGCTGCCCATCGTGAAGCAGCAGCGCGGCGCCGGCGCAGGCGCGGGCGGCCCGTCGGTGTTCACGAGCGCGCTCAGCGCCGCCAACGCGGGCGTCGCCGTCGTCGACGCGGCGGCGCTCGCGCCAAAGGCGCAGAAGCAGCTGGCGGCGGCGCTGCCGCAGGCGGGGCTGCCCGCGGCGGGGGCGCCGGGCGTGGTGGTGCCGCAGACGGCCACGGTCTGGGCGGCGTGTGGCCACTCGGATCTCATCCCGAGCGACCCCCTGGCCGCCGCCGGCGCGGCGGGGGGCCGCAGGTCCGGCCGGCCCACGGTCAGCTCGGCGGGCTTTGACCTGGTTCTGGCGGACGGCTCTGATGAGGGTGGGTTTTATATTTGGTGGGGGCGCGTTCTGGAGGGTTTGTGCTAACGATTTGTGCAGGCTGCACTAACTCCTGCCAGCCTGCGTTGAACTCGCCCATGTCCCCTCCCCCCCCGCGCCTTTTCGCCGCCCGCCGCCGATCCGGCGCACAACCCAACCGCTCCCGCCGCGCGACAGCCCAGCTGCTGTGGGGCCCGGGGCGCGGCGGCCACGGCGGCGGCGCGGCGGGCAGCGTCCCCCCCGACCACGCCGCCGCGCTGCTGCGCCACGTGATCGCATCGGCGGCGGGCGCGCCGGCGCCGCCCGTCGTCTCCGCCGACGCGCACGACTTTTTGACCCTTGTGCGGGGTTGGGGGGCCTGCCTGCAGATGCGAGCGGTCTGCCGCCGGCACTTGAGTCGCAACTTTCGCCCCGCTGCGATTGAATGCAGCCTTCCCCTACACGCGAATCCCAAGCCCGGCCCCGCCGCCCCGCCCCTCCGCAGTACGCCGCCGCCCTTCGCCAGTCCACGCCGCTGCCCGCGCCGCAGGCGGAGCTGCTGGACGCCCTCGCGCGCGTCGCCCGCGGCGCCGCCGCGCTGCGCGGCGCGTCCGAGGCGGCGGCGGCGCCGGACGCGGCGCTGGCTGTGCTTTTGGTCGACGCCAGCGTGGTCAGCCGGATGGCGGGAAGCTACCAATCGGTGATCGACCTGCTGGGCGGCGCGGCAGACCTGTCGTCGGCCGCGGCGGCGCGCCGCGGCGTGGACGGCCACCTCGCCGCGCTGCACGCGCAGGCGCTGCCGCTGCTGCGCCAGTTTGGCGGCGGCGGGGGCGACGGGGACGGCAGCGGCTGGGGCGGCGGCGACGAGGGGCAGGGCGGGTGGCGCGGCGCGGACGCGGCTGCAGAGGGCTTTGGGCTGGCGCTGTCCGGCGGGGAGAGCGACGCGGACGACTAGGGGCGGCGCAGGGTTGGACTGCCAGGGCGCAGCGGGGCAAACGAGAGCGGGAAGGGTGTTACACATGAAGGGTTCAGTAGTCTTCACTTCTTGCCCGAGCGCTTGCCCTGGCCCTTCTTCGGCGGCGCCCTGCCGGTGGCCTTGTAGCGCGCGACCTTGGCCAAGCGGCTGGGGGGGGGGGGGGAGGGGGTGCGGGCGGGCGGGGGACGGGGTCAGCGCGGGTGGTGCGGTGCGCAGCTGAGGCGGCCAGCACTGCCGACGCGCTGCGGCACAGGGCCTCCCGCAACGCGCGCCGCCGCGGCAGCCCCACTGCAAGGGGAGGAGGCGGCCGCACACAAACGCCAGTGGCGCAGTGGAGGAAAGCAAGCCAGAAAGCAGTGGCGCAGTGGAGGAAAGCCAGCCCCAGGAGCTCACTCTGTCTCGATGTCGTCCTCCATAAAGGGCGCCTGCTGGCCGCGCACGATCTCAAAGTACCAGTCGCTGAACTCCTTGCCGCGCAGCGGCTGCGCCAGCGCCTTGCGGCCCGAGCGGCGGCCGTCGCCGAGGGCGGTGCCGAAGACGCGCGCGCGGATCTCGGCCAGCGTCTCGGGCTGCTGCTGCTGCTGCTGCTGCTGCTGCGGTTGCTGCTGCGCCTGCTGTGCCCGGTCCGGGCCGCTGGTGGAGGCGCCGCCGCCGCCGCCGCTGCTGCGTGTGGTCGTGCTCCCGCTGCTGCTGCTGAGCCCCGCGGCCGCGCCGCTGAGGAGGCGCAGCTGGACGGCCGGCAGCGGGGGCAGCGCGGCGGCAGCGCGCGGCGCCGCGCCACCGCCGACGCCGCTGCGCTGCAGCAGCTGCTGCCGCAGCAGGCCCTGCAGCTGCGTCCAGCGCGTCAATGGCGCTGTCATGGCGCCCTTTTACGGCCGGGACTGGCGCCTGGAGGCCCGGCGGTGGGCTGCTGCTGGCCTGGTGCTGGGAACGACGGCGGCTTTCTGGCTGTGCTGGGGCGCAATGGGTCGTTGAAAGCGGGGAGAAAACGACGGACGCGATGCAAGGCGCGACGGCGCCCGCGGGTGCTTGCGGTGACTCTTTGCCAGATCGCAGGCGGAGAAAACGCCTCGCTGCGGCCCCGGTACGGCCACAACGCATTCTTCGCAATTCAGGCATTCGAAAGCGGCGACCTGCGTGTGTGAAGCGCGCGTTTACATGGAGTGACGGCCCTTTCGAAGGGCCAGCCTCGAGCACAGGCAGCATGCTCTTCAAGAGCGCCCTGCAGAGGCTGCGTACGACCAGCGGAGCCCCACCGGAGCGCGAGAAGCGCGCCTCCGACAAGGGCAGCGGCGATGGGCGCGGCAGCGGGCCCGGCCAAGGCAGTGGGCACAGCGGGACGGGCGGATCGGGCGGGGGCGTGCAGCTGCTGCCCGTGGGCGGTGCCAGCGTGCAGCTGCTTCCCGCCGGAACGCAGCCCTGGGACGGCGCGGGCCCTCGGGCCAGCAGCAGCAGCGAGACGAGGACGTCGAGACCCGTGAACCTCGCCGAGGTGGGCCTCCCGCGCGTGGAAGGGGAACCTGGGGGGTCCGTGGGGGGGCCAGGGCCCGGCAGGGCCGCGCTGGGGGGCCGCGCGCGCCGGCGGCGGCCGCGTTCGCGGCGCGCAGCGCAGCACCGCCGCCGCTCGTCGCCGCCGCCGCCGCCGGCCCACCGCCGCGCCGCCGCGCCGCGCCCCCACCGCAGCTCAAGGACATCCTGCAGCAGCTGACCGCGGTCAACATCAACCCCACAATCGGCCTGGCCGAGGCGGCGGAGCTGCTGTGCACGCACCTCGGCGTGGCGCTCGTGAGGTGCGCTGCGCGCGCGGGCGGCCTGGTGGACTGAAACGCAGCCGCACGCTCGCAGCTGCCTCAGCCCGCCCGCTCCCCGCCCCGGACTGCGCGCGCGCCGACGCCCCTCCCCCACCATTCCCTCCCACCCGCAGCATCGTGGGCTCCACCGAGGGGCTCGCGTCCTACATCCTGCTGGCCGCGCACGGCACCGGCGCGGCGGAGCTGGAGCGCGACGTCGTCATGAAGGGCGCGGACTGGAGCCCCTTCCAGCTGGAAGGGCGCACGGCGCACCTCTACCTCACGGCGGAGGACGACGACCAGGTGGGGCCGCATGGGGGACTGCGCACATGGGGACTGCGCGCACGGAGGGGTGCTGGGCGCATGGGGCCGGCAGCGGCGGCACGGCCGGTCGCCCTGCTGCCCGAGGCGCGCATGTGCTCGTGCTGTTGCGCTCTAGTGCAGGAGCTCACGGTTGCTTGCGGCGCGCACTGCGGTCGCGCCCCCCTCCGCGCAGGCCCTCACCCTCCCCAAGGACTGGGCCGTCCTGTACCACACCCACGGCCTGCGCTCCTTCCTGGCGGTGCCCATCGGCACCGCCAACGAGACGCTTGGCCTGCTCACGGTGGCCAAGCAGCAGCCCCACGCGTTTGGCGACGAGTGGTGAGGCGGCAGCGGGGGTGGAAGGCAAAAGGGGGGATGCCGGCCTGCGGTCCGTGCAAACAGCGCCGCGGGGGCTGCCTTGGCGGGTTACTCGCAGCAGCCGCGACTGGCCTCGCTCCGTCTTGCAGCGCCGCCTCGCCGCTCACCGCCCCGCCGCGCCCAAACCCGGCCAGGTGGGAGCCCATGCTGGGCGTGCTGTCCGTGGGCCTGCTCCCCCACCTTCGCAACGACCAGGTGTCGTACCTGTGCCACCTGGTGCGCGTGCTGGACGGCACGACGGATTACCTCGCCCTGGTGGCGCTGCTGCTGCAGGCGCGCGCGCGCGCGCGCCGCATGGGCATGGGGGGGGGGTCGGCGCATGGGGGGCCGCTCGCACGGCATTAGACACGCGGCGTGGGCGCGCTGGCGCGGCTGCGCGCGCGTTTGTGGGCACGGGCGGCCGGCGGCCAGCTGGCGCGGCTGTGGTGGCTGTGGCTGCGGCAGAGGGCTGCGCGCCGGCGCTGAAAGGCCGGTCTGCGGGCCCCAGCCGCTGCATTGGACTGCAGCTGGTGCCGCGGCCCGCTCACCGTCCACCCCCACTCCCCCTCCGCCCCTCCAGGGCGCGCACCGCATGCTGCTCAAGACGACCAACATAAAGATGGGCGTGCGGCTGGGCCTGCTGAACCAGGACCAGTCCAAGGCGCTGATCTTCGAGGTCGACCCCTCAAAGATCACGGGTGCGCGCGCGCACGGCCTGGTCTGCTGCGCCGCACGGCCTTGGACTGCCTTAGGACTGCGGCCGCGCAGGCCGCTCCGCTGCCGGGGCGAGGGGCGTGCCCCGCGCCGCCGCAGCGTTGGCGCTGGCTCCACAGCCTGACGGCGCACCGCCCCTTTCCCGCGCCGCCCCCCCTCCCTTTCCAGAGGACATCCCCGGCATGGGCAACAGCGGCCGCTCCGGCCGCGGCGGCGACGGCAGCAGCCGCGGCGGCAGCCGCGACGGCAGCTTCCTGGGCCTGCGCTCCAGCTCGGCCATCACGGTGACTGAGATCGACCTGGACAACACGCTGCTGCTGGACGCGGTCAACAAGGGCAAGGCGCGGTTCGTCAGCGACTGCGCGAGCTACCTGCAGGTGCGGCGGCGGGGGGTGGGATGGGGGCTGGGGGGTGGGGGTGGGGGGGTGCGGTGCGTGTCGAGGGGGGCGGCCCAGAGGGGGGGCGCATTGAGGGCGTGGCGCATGGGCTTCCGGCAGCCGCGCCGGCGCCTGCCTTGTCAAAACGAGCACGCCGCCAACGATTGAACTCGATCGCCCCCCCTCCCCCCCTCCTCCCCCCAGAGCTGCATGAAGCCCGCCACCGACATCTTCATATCCGCGACCCAGATGGTCGCGTCCATCGTGGTGCTGCCCCTGATCTACGGCAACCAGACGCTGGGGGGCCTCTACTTCATGCTGGAGACGCCCTCCAACTTCCAAAACATAAAGGACATGCTCATGGTGGGGGGTTTGTGTGCTTGTGCACACGCTTGTGTTTGTGTGCGGGCTTGTGTGTGCTCGTGGGCGTTGCACCAGGGGGCGGGATGGCTGGGAAGGGGGTGGCCGCTTGGTTGGATAAACCGATGTGGCTGCCGAGTGGAGGTGCGCGCACGTGCCCCCCCCCCCCCCCCCCCCCCCCCCCCCCCCCGCCCCCCCCCCCCCCGTGCCCCCGCAAAGCCCCCCCCCCCCCCCAAAAGCGGGCCGCCGCCCCTCCGCCCCCTCCTCTCCCCCCAGGGCTTTGTCAACTCCATCGTGCTGCTGCTGTACCAGAAGCTGGAGGGGCAGGTGCAGCAGATGTGGGACATGGTGGCGCAGCAGCCGGCCCCGCCGCACGGCGCGCCGGTGGACCTGCCGGGCTCCTCCGCGGGCGCCGCGGCCGCGGCGGGGCAGCAGCAGCTGCTCGCGCAGCTCCAGCAGCAGCAGCCGCCGCTCGCCGGCGGCGAGGCGGGGGCCGCGCGGCCGGGCGTGGGGGCGCCCGGCGACGGGTCGCTCGTCTACGGCGGCGACGGCAGCAGCGCGGTGGGCAAGAAGATGTTTGCGAAGCGCAGCTGCACCGAGGCGATGCTCAAGGTGCTGCAGCACGAGATACGCAAGACCCACGCGCGCACCCAGAACATAGAGTGGGTGGCCGCTTTTTGTCCAGGGGGGGATTCGTGGCCTTGCCTTCCGCGGTTTTGGGGGCCGGTGCGGGGCTTTGCGGATGTCGCTTGCTGCGCGCCTGGCGGTCCTGGGCCGCACCCTAGGGTGCTGTCTGGTTCCAATACGGCTGCCGACCGCCAGCGCAGAGGTTGGGGAAGCAAAGCACTGCTCCGCCTCGGCACGCATACAGCCGCTTGGGAGCTCTGCTTTCCTTCAAACCGCCAAATCGGGAGCCCTGCTTTCCCGAAACCGCCCAACCAACCCCAAACGCAACCGCCTTCCCCCAACCGCCCCCAACCGCCCCTAATCGCCCCCATCCGCCCCCAACCGCCCCCAACCGCCCCCCACCCGCCCCGACCCCCTCCCACCTTCCCCAGGTGGGTGGACGAGCTCATCCTGATGGAGACCATAGGGAAGGGCGGCTTCGGCATGGTCTACAAGGGCACTTGGAAGGGCAGCGTGGCGGCGATCAAGGTGTGTAGGGGGGGAAACGTCTCGCCAGCTGCGGGCGTGGAGGGCGCGCAACGGCTTGCGGTGCCTGGCTGGCCGGCTGGGCCTCTTTCCCCCATCAAAACCTCCCTAAAACCGCCCAAACACCTCTTCCAACCCTCTCAAAACCTTGCCTCCAACCTCCTCGGTCTCCTCGTCCAGCAGGAACATGTCCACGGCCAGGTGGCGGAAGTCGCGCACCAGCACGCCGCGCGGGCCCTTCACGCGCACGCGGCGGCCCTTCACCTCGATCTCGA
>BDRX01000145.1:85756-101707 GCA_003203535.1 Raphidocelis subcapitata | reverse complement strand
AGGGGGGGAGGGGGTTTACGGGGTGGAAAGATCAGTCGGCGCACTCCAAAAAGGGGGCTTGGTTTCGGACGGCCTTATGTCCCGCCTTCGGCCTGGGCCGCGACCCCGGCCGCCCCGCGCCGCGACGCGATGGGCCGGCCGCACGGCCCCATCTCTCCCCCTCTGCAAAGCAAAGAAGCGCGCCTGGTACTGCACGCTGACCACCAGCGTCACAAACACGTTGTCGCGGGTCTTGGTCTCGCCTGGAGCACGTTTGGTGTTTTTTAGGCGGGGTTGAGTTCCAGGGTGCCGTGGGCAGGGGGGAGGTTGCGTCAAAGCGCGTATGGGTGGGGTTTGGGCCGCTTTGGGGGGTTTTGAAGAGGGTTGGGGCCAGCAGGGACAGGGGGTGGGGCTTTTGCCTCAGAGCGCAACAGCAACGCGGATGCAGTAACAAGCCGAGCCTGCTCGGGCGCTCCAGATGGCCCCCCCTGCGCCGCTCCCGCCCCCTCACATTGCACGTCCAGTTGCTGGATGCGCAGCGACAGCAAGCCCGCCACGTTCTCCATGCAGAAGGGGTTGAGCAGGTTGCAGCCTGGGCGGGCGCACGGCCGGGGCGGGGGGGGCGGGGCGGGGTGCGTGTTGTGGCTGCGGCAGCGGCAGCCGCGAGGGCGGCGGCGGCAGCTGCGGCGGCGGCCCGCCTGCGGGGCGGGGGGCTATGCGGGCCCGCCTGCGGGCCGAAAGCCCCCATGCGCTGCAGTGCCATATGATGCGGGGCAGCGGCCAACAACTGCTCGGCTGGCGGCAGCCCCCCGGTCTGGCCCGGTCCAGGCATGCCTGGCCATGCGGGCGCATGCGCGGGCGCCATGCGGGCGCGCGCGCCCTCGCGCCCCACGCACCGCTCTCGGCGATGCGCGAGAACTTGCCAAAGCTCTCGATGATGCCCACCGTCTCCTGGCGGGGGCTGCGAGTTTGGGGTTTGGGGGGCGCAGAGCGGGAGGCGGCGTCGTCGGGCGCGGCAACGAGCGGGCCCGTCACCGATGCGCCGCCCGGGCGCGCCGCCAAGGCGCCCCCCTCGCCGCCCCTCACCAGGTGTAGATGATGTTCCCCATGCCGCCTCGCCGGGCCTGCCGGCGGCGCTGGACTGGGCGCAGGGGCCGCGAGCGGGCGCGGCGCGCGGGCGAGTGCCGCTGGCTGCGCTGGCGGGCGCCGGGCGCGTGCGCCGCTGCAGACCGCCTGCGCGGGGGCTCAGCGCGGGCGCGGGAGATCGCTCCGATATCGAAGCGAACGCTGCGAAGCGGTGAGCGGATGCGCCGATCTGGGGCTTTCGGCGCGTGTCGAGCGAGGGCGTCCGGGACGTGGGCTGCGGGATGAGGCTGAGAATCGTGCGGTGCTTTGCTCGACAAAGCCGTGCGCGCTCGTCTTGTGCCGCTCTGGCGCCGCCGCCCCGCCGCTGGTGATTGATGCCGCCGACCGGCGACGACTGAGCTTGGCGGGGCCCGGCCTTGCTTGCCTTGCGAAGCCAGTGCGCGCGCTTGATCGCCGCTACTTTGGGAATCGCTTTTGCTTTCTATTCCTTTAGTGCTTGAGCTGTGCAAGAGGGGCTCACAAGAAGGCCGCGGCTGGGCAAACTAGGAGACCTCTGACACCAGGGGCAAGCCGCTGGATTGAAGCGAGTCCGCCCGCTGTTGTTCACAACTCACAAGTGACGCACGCGCAAATCGGTGTAGGCCGAATGCGCCAGGAACTCACTCAGCTCACGAGCTCACCACAAGCCGGCTGCGCCCCGGCCCCCCGCAGCAGGCGGGACGACGCGGGCGGGGTGTTTGCACCGGTGAGAGGCGCGCCGCCAACACACCATCGCTCGGGGTCCGGCGGGTGACAGCCTGGCCAAGTTCAACTGACGAAAACACGCCGTTCCGCGTCGAGAGCGCGGCGCCAGGCCGAGTTTGGCACCTGCAGCAGGGCAGCCCGTGCGCAGCGCAGCCTCCGGCAGCAGTGCGGCATGTAGAGAAGCCCCTCGAGACTTCACTCGGCCGCTGCCGGGCCAGGAGACGGCCCGGCACCGCGGAGATCAGCCATGTCGCGGCAGTCCAGCGCGCTTCTTGGGGCGCTGCTGCTCCTGATCCTGGCGTCGGCGCAGCCGCTGGAGCCGCTGCAACGCTCCACCGCGTTCATCGGCTACAGCGAGGGCCTGCGGGACGGCGCGGCGGACGCCGCGCCGGGCGGCGGCGCCGCGCCCGGCGGCGCCGCGTCCGCTGCGGGGGCCGCCGCGCCGCGCGCGGCGTGCCGCGACCGCCGCGAGACCTGCGACTCCGACGCCAGCACCGGCCAGTGCCTCACGCACCCCTATGTCATGCGGCGCGCCTGCCCCGTCAGCTGCGGCATCGAGGCGTGCTCCCACCGCAGCGGCGCGCAGGTGCGCGCGCGCGCGCCCCCCCGCCCCCGCGCCGCCCCGCCGCGGCGGCAGGGCCCCTGCCCTCGCGCAGCCGCGCACCCGCCCTCCCCCTCCGCCCGCACGCACCCGCGGCGCGCCCCGCAAACGCCCCCGCCCTCCCCTCCCCGCGCGCACCGCAGTCGCACTACCGCCATGCGGGCGCCGCCAGCGCGGACGGCACGTGGGCGTTTGCCGACATGTTCCGCACCGACAAGTCCGGCCGCGCGGTGGCGGTCAACCACTACAACTCGGTCTTCTACATGCAGGGGCTGATGGGTGCGGGGGGTTGGGCCGCGGCTGGGGGGAGGGGAGGGGCGGCTGCGGGCGCCCAACGCTGCAGACCCCGCCTGGCACCTCGCGGGGGCTGCAGTAGCAGCAGGGGCGGCAGCTGCAGCGGCGGCGGACTGCCAGCCGAGAGGCCCGCGGCACACCACGGCACCCGAAACGCGCACCAGCTTCGGCCCGCGCACCGCCACCCCCCCAGTCCCTCGACCCCCGCCGCACCCAAGCTCCTCCCGCGCCCATCACACCCAAACTCCTGCCACCTGAAACACCCACCGCACCAACCGCGCCCAACGCCCCCCCAAAAGGCGACGACACCCTCGCGCTGTCCTCCCTTGGCGTGGGCACCTACCTGGGCGCCGCAGACGCCGCCACCGACGAGGCGCAGCTCTGCGCGCTGCTGCACTCTGTGACGCGCGGCTGGAACGTCATAGACACGGGTGCGAGCCCCGACGGCCCGGGTTTGGTGCCGGTTTGGCGCTTGGCCTTGCCGGGTTGGGTTGGGGCGGGTTGAGAGTGGCGCGGCAGGACCTGGAGCCGCCGACACCCCCCAGCCCCGTGCACTGCAGGCCGGCGACGCCCCTCCGCCCCCCGGCCGCGCCCCCGCGCATGCCAACCCCCAACCCCAACCCCCCCCCGGCCGCCCCTTACCTCCCTCCCCCACCCCCCAGCGAGCAGCTACCGCGGCGGTCGCGCCGAGGCGACGGCCGGCCGCGCGCTGGACCTGCTGCTGGGCGGCGCCCGCATGTCTGACTTCCGCCCCGGCAGCGGCGTCATCGCGCGCGACGCGCTGTTCGTCTCGACTAAAGCGGGGTTTGCGGACCCGGACCTGCGCGCGCGCGCCGCGGCGACGCCGTTTGTGAGGCGGGACGAGGAGGGGGCGGCGGCGGGGGCGGGGCGCGGGGCGGAAGCAGGGGAGGCGGGCGGCGGCGGCGGCGCGGTCGAGAGCGGCGGCGCGGCCGAGAGCGGCGGCGCGGCCGAGAGCGGCGGCGCGGGGGACAGCGGCGGCGCAGCTGAGGGCGGCGGCGGGAGCGGCGGGAGCGGCGGGGGCGGCGGGGTCGGCGGCGCAGGGCGCAAGGTCTACAGACTGAAAGAGAGCGAGGTGCGGGGTGGGAAGGAGCGGGAAATTGGGGGGCTTGGGGTCGATGGGGTGCCGGCAGCTGAGGGGCTTGCAGTTGGGACCGCTGGGAGAGAGGGGCCGCCTCGTCCACGCACGAGGGTGCAGGCCCACCCCCTTCTGCCTCCCCGTACCCCAAACCCTTGGCCCCAACCCCCACCTCCAACCCCCACACACACCCCTCCCCAATCCCCCCCAGATTGATGACTACTGCATCCACCCCGCCTGCATCCGCGCCTCTGTGGAGCGCAGCCTCGAGCGCCTGCGGCTGGAGACGGTGCGGCCGCGGCGCAGCAGGGGGGGGGGGCGCAGTCAGCTGGCCTGACAACCAGGCCAGGTCGGGCGTGGGTGGCTTTGCAGCGCGTCAAGCGCGCCCATTGCACACAAAACCGGTTAAAAGTCCAAAGAAATGCACACGCATGACACAACCCGCCTCCCAGGCTGCCCTGCTGCACATCCACACAACGCCACAACGCCCCGGCTCCGCCCCAAACGCACAGAAATAACGGCACCAAAACCGCCCGAACCCCCGTCCCAGATCGACCTGCTTTACATCCACAACCCAGCCGAAACGCTGCTGCCGCGCGGCGTGCCGCGGGAGGCGCTGCTCTCCGCCCTGGCGGCTGCCTTTGGGGAGCTGGAGGCCCTGCGCAGGTGGGGGGTTTGGGGCCAGGGCCCAGGTGGCTGCACCTTCGACCATTGCGGCAGGTCAAGTCAGCAGCGCTGCGCCCCCAATGAACAGCCCACAGCACCATCAAACCCGCCGGCACACGTGTAAACAAGCGCCCCCCCCCCCCAAAACGGCAACCAATCCCCTCTTATCCCATCCCAATCCTCCCCCAAAAGCGAGAGGAAGATCCAGGGCTACGGCCTGGCGACCTGGCACTGCTTCCGGGTGCCGCCAGAGGATGGCGAGGTGAGTCACAAACCCCCAAGCCCCCTTGGCCTGTTGTTTTTGGCCGCGGCATGTTCCGAGTTTGTTTGTGGGGCTGTTTTCGCGGTGGTTGGGATGGGTGTCTTGGGGCACAACCCAACGGAGCGGCGGTTTTGCGGCGAAACCCTTTTTCTCCCCCCTTTTCCCTCCGCAACCCAAACAGCACCTCTCCCTAGAGTCTGTGGTGGACACCGCCCGCCGCGCCGGCGGCGCCTCCCACGGCTTTGTGGCCGTCCAGCTGCCCCTCAACGCCGCCGCCGACGAGGCGTTGACCAAACGGTGGCAGCCCGTGGCGGCCGCGCCCGGCTCCAAGCTCCTTGCGCCGGGGCGGCGCGGGGCGGCGGCGGACGGCGGCGGCGCGCATCCGGGGACGGCGCCGCAGCCGGGGCAGCAGCAGCCTGGGCAGCAGCAGCAGCAGCCTGGGCAGCAGCAGCAGCAGCCTGGGCAGCAGCAGCAGCAGCAGCAGCAGCAGCAGCAGCAGCAGCAGCAGCAGCAGCAGCAGCAGGCGGCAGCAGCCACGAGCAGAAGAGGCGGCGGCGGCACGAAAAAGGGGCACACGGTGGTCAACGCCACCCTGCTCGAGGCGGCGGCGGAGCTGGGGGTGCTCGTGTTTGGCTCCGCGCCGCTGGGGGAGGTGGGTCCGGGCGGGATGGGGTCACGAGGCTGCGGGGGGTTTTTGGCATCAAGTTGAGCATTTGGACCGCTTTGCGCCGTGCGTGGGGCGCAAATGTGCGGCCGACGAGGGGCCTGCCCGCGCCGCCGACGACGCGCGCCGCTCAGCCCGCCCTCCCCTCCCGCCAACTAAACAAACCCGCCCCCCGCAGGGCGAGCTGCTGCGCACCTTTTCGGGCGCCCTCGACGGCGTGTTCGCCCTGACCGACCAGCCCTCCACCGCCGCCAAGCTGCTGCAGTTCGCGCGCAGCGCGCCGGGCGTGGCCAGCGCGGTGGTGGGGCACGCCGCGAGGGAGCACGTCGAGGCGAACGCCGCCGTCGGCGCCGCGCCGAGGCTCGCCGGCGGCGTGTTTGAGCTCGTGAGGGCGCAGGTCACGGCGGCCATGCGCGCGCGCGGCGCCGCCGCAGCGGCGGCGGCGGCGGCGGCGGGCGCGGGCGCGAGCGCGGCGGGGCAAAGCGGCGGCGGGGTGGCTGTCGCGTAGCGGCCGGTTTGCCAGATCTGCTGGGTGATCTTTATTTTTCGACCGCTGGTCGGTTGTTACAACCCCCCCTTCCCCCCTTCCTTGCCTTCCCTCGAGTACTGCCCCGCCTGCTGAAGCGCTCTGTCCTTACTGGCAAGAACTTGAAGTGAGTAAGGCTCTTGTGGGCCCGGTTTCCGATGCAGACCGTTGATCGGAGGTTTATTTACAGGGAGGGCAGACGTGGATGCCGCCATTTGCGCGCTTTCGGGCGTTGTGGGGTGCGCGGCAAACGCGCATGTGCGCTGCGTCGCGCAGGCTCAAATGAAAAAACGGACAACGGCGTGCGCGGGCAAAGTGCCGGTGGCCGCGCGCAAAGGCTGGCAAAACAATCGGCATTTTATGAGGAAAAACAGGGTTTGGCGGAATTGGGAGGTTTGCGGGGAGGCAGGGGGAGCAGAAGGCAGGGAGGCGTGGGGGCAGGCGCCGCTGGCAGCGGCGGCCAGGCGTGCGCCGTGCCTGCTTTGGAGTTTATCGGGGCTGCTTTCAGTTGGGCCCGGGGTTCGGATGCCCCTCTCGGGTTTGGATGGGCGCGGCGCGCATGCTCATCAGTACTGCGGGGGCGAGGGGGGCGGAAAAGAAGGGGGGCGTGTGACGAATGCAAGCCCAGCAACAAGCAACCAACGCAAGCACGGCAAACGGCGCGAGGCGCTGCACTCCCAAACCGCAAGCGGAGTACCCCCGATGAGCTGTCTTGCATAGGCAAACCCAAACGAATCGGCTTGCTAAATGCGCATTTAGAGAAAAGAGCCGGTGCAAAAACCCACCCGGATGCCCTGGGTGGCGATGAGGACCTTCAGGCGCTCCTTGAAAGCCGGGTCCAGCGTCAGCCCGCGCTCAGGACGGCCCTGGGCGGGGTTGGGGGGGGGGGGGCGCAAACGGCTTTGAAGCCTCCCTTGCGCTTTCCAGGCTCGAGCTATGTGCTAGGATTAAATGAGGGCTCAGCAAGGCAAGGCGGTGGGCGGCTCGCTGGTGGTGAGGGGCTCCCGCGCTGCCGGCTGGGCCGGACTGGCCGCGTGCCGGGGTGGGGTCGCAAAATCGGTTTGTACGCGGCTGAGGCTTCACCTGTATGATGGTGAGGCATAAGTTCCTGAACTTGTCTTTGCACTGCATGTTGTTCTTGCCGCCCAGGCGCGGGTCCTGTTTGGGGGTTTCGGGGGTTAGGGTGGTTAGGGTTTGCGGTGTGTGGGATGAAGGGCCGCAGCGAAGCGGCAGCGAAGCGGCAGCGAGCAACGCGACGGGGCAAAGCGGTTGGGAGTTTGGGGGCGGCCCGCCCCGCCTGGGCGCGCAATCCGAAGCCGCCCCCTCCCCCAACAAATTGAGGGAGCCCCAAAACAGCCCAGAACCCGCCAAAAGCAACCTGCACGATCGAGCGCCACGCGCTGAGCCCGTGGCGCTCCACCCCCTCCACCAGCGCCTCAATCTGGCCGCGCGTCCAGCGCGTCTTGCGGCACCCTCCATCGTGCGCGCCGCCGCCGCCAGAGGAGGAGAATGGGCAGCTGCCGCCGCCGGCGGCGGCGGCGTCGAGGGCTGAGGCGAGGAGGGCGCCCTCTGCTAGGGGCAGCGCGTCGATGTCGTCGGGTATCTGTCAGCGCGCGGCGTTTGAAAACGGCATCGACAGTTGGCGCCGCCCGGCGGAGTGACTTTGGGAAAAGGGGGCTGGATTTCTGGTCGGGTCTTCGACCCGCCGAGGCCCACCCCCAAGCGCACCTCGATGCAGAGTGTGACTAATGACCCCTCCCCCACGCCGTAAGCGGCGATCGGCAGCGGCAGCCCGTCGGGCCCGGTCTCCTCCATTTCCCGGCCGTCCTCGGAAAACAGCACCTTTGGGGGAGGGAGAATTTAAGGAGGTAGGCTCCAGATCAGGATGTGAGGCCTTTGCTTTTAAGGGTGTTCGGGGCTCGATACCCGAAACTGCCCCATCGGCAGCGGGGGAGTTGAACGCGCTTTGCTTTGAAGCGCTCACGCGCACATTCACAAGCGCGCGCACGCACAAGCGCACCTGCACGCAGAATGTGCGTGCAGCGCCCCCCACCTGCAGCGCCGGCAGCAGGCTGTTGCGCGCGGCGTAGCAAAACAGCCGCTTGAGCTGCGCCACGCAAGCGGACGCGGGCGCCTCGATGATCCCAGATCTGGGGAGGGGTTGGGGCGGGGACGGGGCGAGGGGCACTGAGAAACAGGTGCCAAGTCTTGCTTCAGCGCTGCGGGGAGTCCCGATACACTTGCGCTGTACTAGAGTTGAGCTATCCAGCCTCCTAACAAGACCAGTCGCACGGCTGGGGCGCGGCAAAAGCGCATGCACAAACGCAGGGCGCCTTCCACACGCATGACACGCGCGCGCGGCGGCGCAGTGGCGCGCGCGCGCGCACCCCTCCCCCAGGGCTGGGTCCCGCAGCTCCGGAGGCAGCCGCAGCCGGAACCGGAGCGTCACCAGCTCGCCCGCGCGCTTGGCCGCCTGCGCGCGAGCGAGCGCGCGCGCGCGCGCGCGGGGCCGCGTGGCGGGCGGGTTTTAGAGGGGGAGGGCGGATCGCGGGGCGGCGCGGTGCGGGGTGGGGGCGGGCGGGCGGGCTCACACGAGGCGTCGGTGCCGACGGGCGCGCACGCAGCGAGGGCTGATTGCGCCCACAGCCCGAGGGGCCGCGCCGCAGCGCCCCCGCACCCACCTGCATCGCCTGCATGTCCGCCCGCCGCAGCGCCTCCCTGCTGCTGCGATCAACGTCTGGCGTGCGGGGGCGCGAGCCGAGGCGGGCGGCGGCGCGGCGCCCTCAGCCTCATCCCAAACCGGCCAAGCGGATTCAAAAGTCGACGACAGTCAACGGCAGCAGGCCGGCGTTCATTCGGGCCCTTCCCTTTAACGGCCTATTGACCGCTTCCCCCCGCAGCCCTTGAGCCCCGTCCGCCCCTGCCCGCCCCTGCCCGCACGCACGCACCGGCGGCCTGCCGTGCGAGCGGCGCCGCCAGCCGCAACGCCGCGCCGCTGCAGGCGCCGCCGCCGCCGCCGCCGCTGGCGCTGGCGGCGCAGTCGTCCATTGAGGCGAGCGCGCCGCTGGCGGCCAGCGCCGCCAGCTGCTGCTGCAGGTCGGCTTCATCCAGTGCCAGGGCCTGCTGGGTGGATTGGTCATCGGCAGTTTTGAAATTGACTCATGGGTTCCCAGGCAGCGGACGCGGCGCGGCGCAGGCGGCTGTGAGGGTCAGCAACAGCGCGGCGCGGCAGCAAAAGCCACCAAAACTGGCCGGCAGCACGCACCGCAAACGGCTCTCCGTCCGGCCCTATGAGCGCGTGGGGCACGCCGCCGCCGGCGCAGACGCCTGGCAATGGGGGTGCAAGGGGGGCGATGCATGGGCTCGGGTGGGGGCGCCATGACGGGCGGCGGCGGCGGCGGCGCGCATGGGGGCTCGGCACACGGCGCATGCAGCAGGCCGGGGAGCGGGGGCGGGTGCTGATCCCCTCTGTGGCGCAGGTGCGCGAAGCGGCCCCCCGGTCCGCTGCCTCTCTCCCGCCCGCCTTCCCGCCCTGCCCGCCGCCGCCCGCTCACCTTCCTGCGCCGCGGCCAGGGCGGACAGGAAATCCGGATCCAGCCCGATTGCCGCGCCGGTGGCGGCGGAGGCGCTGGAGGGGTCGTCATCGGCGGTGTAGGAGGGGGAGGGGGCCGGGCAGCCGAAGGCCGGCAACGCCGGCGCGGCCGCGGCCGCGGCGTCCCAGGTGAGCGCGCCCGGGCAGCCGAAGGCCGGCAATGCCGGGGCGGCGTACAGGTGGGGGTGGTGTGGCGGCAGGGGCAGCGACATTGTGGGGCCGCGGCGGCGCCGGGAGGCAGAGGGGCGCGGGGCGGGGAGGCGCCCGCCAGGCGCCGCGCAGCGTGAGGAGCGAGGCCGGAGCCTCTGCGCGGTAGGACGGCCGCGCGACTTGTTGGGGGCGGTGTGCGCGCGGCCCACGGCCGGGATGCGCGCCAGGGCACGAGTAAAGACGATCTCGCAGCGAGCTGATGCCCTTCGCGAGGCCGGCACAGCCCTGGGGGGGTTGTGATTTCGCAGTACGTGGCTGCTGAAATCGGCATCGCAGGTTGCGACGCCCGGATCGAGCTATCTGCGGTCCCGTTGCCTCCTGCACTTCTTCGTTTGACCTTTTTGTACAAGCCGCGAGTGCCGCGGCCTCCTTAGCGGAATTGAATGCCAAGGAAAAATGATCGAGCCCATGCTTGAAGCGCACGGCGCCGCCGTGCGCGGCGCCGCGCCGCGCCAGCCGCAGCACCCGCGCCCGCAGCGGCGCGCGGCGCCGGCGCCGGCGACCGGGCCCGCCGCGGCGGTGGCGCTGCTGGAGCGCACGCCCTATCCCATGGTGCTCGCGCGGCTCAAGGTATGGGCCCCGCTGCGCCTGTTTCCGGGGGGGCGCGCCCTCGCCGGCTCGGCAGATGCAACCAGCGCAGGCGGCCCGCCCGGGCCGGGTCGAACTGGGTCAAACCCGGACAGGGTCAACCGGTCAGCAGCAGGCCAGACCCCGAGGGTGGAGGCTTGCCCCCCCTGCACGCCTCAGGTGCTGATGGAGCGGCTGCGCGCGCTGGGCGCCAGCGGCGGCGCCGCAGCCGCCTCCCCCCACGGCCGCCCGCCGTCTGCGCCCGCGCCCGCCGCCGCGCCGCGCGCGGCCGGCGGCGCGGCGGGCGGCCGCCGCGGTGGCGGCCTGCCTGACCCGTCCACCGGCGGCGTGGCGGGGTCGATCGCGGGTTTGTCTTCCCCCGAAAAGATCCTCGACGAGCTCGAGGTCACCCTGTCGTGAGGCTTGCTGTTTTCAGTGTTTTGTGTTCAAACTCAACTTTGTCGTTGGGCGTTGCAGTGGCTGCCTCTCCACCCTTGGCCAGCCTGCAAAGCTCTGGTTCGGGTTCACAATCGGAAACAGGAGCATTGGTCCGCAGGTCCATATCTAATGCCCAGCCAACCCCTCACTGCCCCTCTCCCTCGCCTAACTGCACCCCCACCCCCCCGGCCCCACGCCTCCCGACGAACGAACCCCTCCCCCGCCTCCCGACGACCCGGCACCTCTCACCAGATTCGTCAGCCCCCTCCTCCGCCGCCTGCCCCGCGCCTCGCGCCGCGCGCTGTGCCGCGCCGCGCGCGTCGAGGCCTACAAGCGGGACCAGGCCGTGTTTGCCGCGGGGGACGCGGCGGACCGGTTTTACGCCGTGCTGTCAGGCACGGTGCACCTCTTCACTCGCCGCGACAGGCGCGCCGCCTTGGGCCCGCCCCGCCCCGGCTTGCCAAGCGGCGCTCGCTTTCGTGGCCGGCTCGCTGTTGGACAGTCCAGAAGCGGCCTGCTTGGTTGTTGGCTCGGGGTTTTCCGGGCTAATACGAACCGAAGCCACGCGCCGCCCCGCCCGAACGCAACGCAACGCAACGCAACGCAACGCAACGCAATGCAATGCAACGCAACGCAACGCTGCCGCTGCCGCCGCCGCCGCCGCCGCCGCCGCGCAGGGCGAAGGCCGTCGTCGCGTCGCTGCGCCGGGGGGACGCCTTCGGCGACTCTGCACTGCTGGACGGCGCCGCGCGCTCGACGGCGGCGGCGCCGGCCAGCGCGAGCGCGGCGCTGCTCGCTTTGGAGCGGGCGGTGGGTTTCGAGGGGGCGGAGCGCGGCTTGCGTTGCACGGTTTCGGGGGCTGAACAAAAGTTCCAATTGGGGTGGCTGCCGCCACACTGTCAGGCGGGGCGCTGGTTTATTGAGTTGCGGCCGCACCCGAGCTCAAGCCCTCCCAACTCCCCCCCCCCCACCGTGAGTCACGAGCCCTCCCAACTGCCCCCAGGACTTCCTTTTGATACTGGGCCCCCACTTCAGGGCCGCACAGGCTGCTATGCTTTCCTTCATGGGCACGCAGGTGGGCCTCGGCTGACTGCCTCACTTCACTTTTTGCCGTCGGCGGAAGCGATGCATTGCCCGCTGGCGGGCGGCGCTCCACCCCAGCCACAGCCCTCCCTCGCCTTCTGCCTCTCTTGCAACGGCCCCTGCGCGCCTCCCCAAACTAGCTGCACCCGCCCAACCCCTCTGCCGCCCTCCCCCCTCCCCCCCCTCGTCACCGCCGCCGCCGCAGGTGCGCGCCGTGCGCGAGGCGCGGCTGGCGCCCGGCGAGCTGCCCCGGCTGTGCGCGCACGTGCTGACCGGCTCGGCGCGCGGCGGCAAGGCGTGGGAGCTGGCGAGGGAGCCTCAGATATTCTTCGTGCGGGTGGGGGGGATTGTATCTTTGGGGGCCTGTTGCTACTTGGTTTCTGGTTGTTTGGAGGGTGGCGTTTGCTAGCAAGCTGATGCCACGCAGCCGCAGCCAAAGCCACAGAGCACTCCCCCCAGCCGCGCCCCTCCCTTCAATGCGCACCAAGCAGGAGGGCGCGTGCCAATTGGAGCTGGTGGAGCGGTCAGACTGGGGGCAGCAGCCGCCCTGGGCGGGCGGCACCAGCGGCGGCGGCGGCGGGGGCCAGGACCCGTGCTCACTCCCGGGGTTCCCCGCCGCCCCACCGCCGCCGCGCGGCCCCGGCTCGCGTCCCGCCTCCGCCGGCGGCGGCGGCCGCGCCAGTGGGGCGGCGCAGCCGGCGGCGGCCCAGGGCGACGGGCCCGGCGCGGCCGCGGCCGCGGGCGCGGGCGCGGGTGCAGCCGGCGGCGGCGCCGGCGCGGCGGCGCGCGTCATGCCGCCGCTGGCAACCGCCGGCGTGCTCTCGACCGTCCGCGTCGCGGGGGCGGGGCGGGTGGTGGGGACTCTTGGCCTGGAGGATGAGCTGAGGAAAGCACGGCTGCGGGGCGTCACCAGGAAGGTGGGGGGTTGGGGGTGTTGGTGGTGCCACGGGGTGAGGTATGTGCACTCATCCATTGGCGTGTGCGGCCGTGTGCGCACGTGCGCGCATGCAGGCAGGCACCTCCCATCAGTGTCCAAAAAACCCTCTCAGGCAAGTGCCACCGCCCCCTATGCGAGCAGCGCCTTTCAACTCCGGGACTCAGCGCCAGGAAACGCCCTTTATCCCCGCCGCCGCCCCGCCCTGCCCCCGCCCCGCCCGCCCCGCCCTGGCCCCAGCAAGCGCCGGCAAACGCCACCAAACCGGCGCGCCCCGTCCCCGTCCCCCCCCGCCAGGTCATCGCCCACCTCGGCCCCGGCGCCGCCTTCGGCGGCGGCGCGGCGCTGATCGGGTCCGGCCCCGTCCAGTCGGCGCTGCGCGTCGTCGCGGGGTCCGAGGGGGTGGCCCTGTACCACATCCATGCGGACGCGTTCCTCGCGCACGCGGGGGACACGCTCGTTAGGTGCGGCGCGCCGCCGGCTCAAACGGTGCAGCTGCGCGTGCTAGCGTTTGCTGCTTGGGTTGTTGGGGGCTCGCAGAGTGGGCATCAGTAAGCGCCCCAGGTGGCTCAAACTCCTGCAGCGCGTAACAGGGGATCAGGCCGCCAAGCAAGCAACTGCTGCGACGGCCCAAACGGCCGCTGAAATCCCCCCGCCCAAAAAAACAAAGGACGCTGAGGGATGACCTGGCATTCAGCCTAAGCTATAGCCTCGGCCGCCTCGGCCTGCTGCCGCCAGGCGCGGCGGTCGGCCACCCCAGCGCCAATCTGTTCAGGGGGCAGCCCCCGGCGGCCCCTCCCCGTCCGCCCCCGCCGCCGCCGCCAGCCGCGGCCGGGCCGCGGCCGCGCCTGCGGCCGTGCAGCCCTGAAGGCGCTGGCGCCGCTGCTGCTTCCGCGGCCGCTGGCGCGAGCGGAAGCAGCAGCGGTGCCACCACCGGCCCAGCCTCCCCGCCCCGCTCGCGGCCCGCCAGCGCCGGGCGGCGGGCGCGTGGCTCTGGTGCAGCAGGCATCGGCTGCGCGGTGTTGCTGGAGCCGCCGCCGCCGCCACCGCTGCTGTCTGCTGAGGCGTCTGCAGAGGGCATCGTGGCCCCCTCCTGCCGGCCCGCCACAGCGCCCGCGGGGGGCACGGCGGCGTCCAGCAGGGCGCCAGGGCGACCATCCAGCGCCCCGCGCCGCAACGGGGCCGGCGGCGGCGGCAGCGCGGCGCACGGGCGCGAGCAGGAGCGCGACGGCGCCGGTGGCCGCCTCAGCCAGGGGGCGCTGGTGGCCCTTATGCAAGCTGAACAACTGCCGTGCGCCGGCGGCGGCGGGCGCGTGGCAACTGCGCGCGAGGGCTGCAGGTGGGGACCGGAGGCCGCGGCGCACGGCGCGGCGGCGGAAACAGGGGCGGCGCCGGCGCCAGCAGCCGCAGACGGCCGACCGCGGCCCGCAGCGCACACGTCGCCGCCGCCGCCGCCCCGGCGGCCCTCGGCCGTCCCCGCCGTCGTGCGCCTCGGCACGACGGCGGCGGGCAGCTTCTGGCTGCGGCCAGAGCACTCGGCGTCGGCGACGGGCGCCGCCGTGGCATCGCTCATCCTCGCCGCGTTCCCAGGTGGGCGCTTTTTGCTCGTTGCAGCGCGGGCCTGGGCCGGCGCGCTGCCAATGTGCCGTCGTGTTTCTGCTCACCTGCTGTAGGTTGGGATTGGATCCACCACGTGACACACTAACGCATTTCAAGCCGGCGCCTGCTGACCCACTTCCGAAATCGCCCCGACGTGCCTTGCTGACGCCTGCGCCCGGCGCACGACGTAACCCCCATACGGCAGAGGGCCTCGCCCCGCTGGCAGAAGGCATCGGCTCCCTGCGCCTCAGCACGCAGCACTGGCGGTACCAACCCCAACCCCCGGCTGCGCAGCCGGGGAAAGCCGCGGCGCGCGGCAGGGATAGCAGCGGCGCCGAGGAGGAGCAAGGCAGCGCGACCAGCGTCGCCGCCGCGCGGCCCGCATCGGCCGCTGCTGGCGCGCGCTGCAGCGTCGCTCGAGCGCCGCCCGTCGCCGCACCCCGCTGCCGGCCGGCGTCAGCAGCCGCGGCGCCCCGCCACAGGCTGAGCAGCGGCGGCGTTGTGCCGCCGGCGGGCCAGCGTGGGCGGGGCGCGGGCGGTCGGGTGGTGGCGTATTGGGGTTGGCCAAATGCAGCCGCCGTGGTGGAGGGGGAGGAGGCGCCCGCCTTTTTTGCAACAGGGACGGCCCGCCCCGGCTTGGCCAGCAAAAGCAGCGGCGGTGGCGGCAGCAGCAGAGGGGAGAGGGCAGCCGGCGTCCAAAACCGCTGCAGCCGCGCGGGCGGCACAGGGGTGGGGCCTGGACCGGCGGCAGAGGCGGCCGAGGCGGAATGGGCAGCGGCGGGCGTGGCCGACGTTTCTGGGGAGTCCTCTTCTGAAGACCCCACTGGTGACAGCGGCTGCGCGGGCGGCGATGACGCCCCGACCTCAGCAGCGGTCACAGCGCTGCAACGCCTGCTGCTGCGGAGCCGCTGCGGCGCCGGCGGGGCGGACGCGGCGGCGACGGCGGCAGGGCCGCCGCGTCCGACCCGCCCGGGCGCGCTCACGGCGGCGTGCGTGCAGTGGGCAGCGGCCAGCGACGCCGCGTTCCGCCCGCCGATGCGGCAGTGCCTGACCCACGAAGAGATGCTGCAGCTCAGGGCGGCGCGGCGGGGCGAGTGGCGGCAGATGCACTTGCGGCTGACGCAGCGGCCGCACTCTGCCTGCTGAGGCGGCAAAGAGTGTCATTCAGATATCGAGCGCTCCCTACACCAAGGCTAGGCATCCGTTTTAAGCCCCTTGCGTCTTGGGTTTGCGGGCTGCTGTTGATTCATGGCCACTGCTGTGAACTACGCGCGCCGGAGCAGCGCATCAAGGCAGCGATTCACCCGGCATGCTTCACCCCTTCTGGGACAGGCGCTGCTGCGCTGCGTGCGGGCTTGCATGCATTGCACCCCTGTGGCTGCGGTGTGTAACCTTTCTGCCCCTGCCTTTGGCTGCTGAGTTTGAGGATGCCGAGCATTGAGTCAGGTTCAGCTGCACAGCGGTATCAGCGAGGGACGAGGGACGGGGGACAAGGGGGCCCCAACAGCTGTTACAACCCACAGGCCAGGTCCAGGTCCGGCCTCCGTGCGCGCGCGCGCCAGCCGGCCCAGCATCCAAGGAGCGGGCCGCCCGCGGCGCTCCAGGAAGGC
>BDRX01000145.1:0-77939 GCA_003203535.1 Raphidocelis subcapitata | reverse complement strand
CAAGAGCACACACAAAACACACACAGCTAAAGCATGGCTCCGAAGCCCAGATCTCACCCCATGAAGGGTGCGAGCGGGGGCAGGAGACCCCCAGGAGGGCAGGCGTCGTCATAGCCGCACACACACCTAAATGCCAACAAACAAGCCAAGCAAGGTAAGGTAGCATGGATCCTGATCCTTGGCTCCTTGGGGAGGCGGCTCACCGTTGATGAGTCAGGTTTCTTCAGCGGACAAAGAGGCTGTAGTCGCTCCTGCGTGAGGGGGGAGAGATTGGTTTGGTGAGGCTTTGACCAAGCAGAGAGGCGGGCGAAAGAGGCCCGGCAAGAGAGCGAGGCAATGCAGCTCAGCGGCCCGTTTGTCATCCCAGATCAGGGTGTTGGGGGCAGGAGACCCCCGTTCGGGCGAGGCTCATCACAGCCGCAGCGGCAACAAAAGCTTAACAGCACACAAACAAAGCCACACGTGCCAAGGCTCAGCAGCCCAAGTGTCCCTGAATCAGGGTGTTGGGGGCAGGATACCCCCGTTCGGGCGAGGCTCATCACAGCCAGGCACAAGCAACGAACAAGCGCAACGGCAAGGCATTACGGCAGCTCAGGAGCCAGCAATTTCATCCAAAGAGGTAGAAAGTGGGGGCAGGAGACCCCCGATTTGGCAGGAATCATCACAGCTGTAATCGAAACACACATCGCCACGCAAACAACGTCCAACGCAAGGCTCAGAAGCCCTTTTCTCACCCCAGAAAGGATGCAAGCGGGGGCAGGAGACCCCCGGGCGGGCAGGCGTCATCACAGCCATGGTTGGAACCAACAAGCACAACCCAAATACACACACACGCAAGCGCGCCGAGGCCGCCCCGCGCGCCGCCTTTGCCTGCGCGGGGTTCGAGGGCGGTGCAAGCACACGCCCCCGCCGCCCCGCGCAGGAAGGGCCAGTTGCGCTCGGTGGAAGAAGAAGTCGTTTTTTGATAGAGGTTATAATCAGGTTTTGATTCATAAACAGCCTCTAAGGTATCGTCACCGCGCGGCGGCGGGCGGGGCGGGGCGCGCTGGGCGGCGGCCGAGGGGCCAGCCGCCGCGCCGGCAAAGGGCGCTGAAAGGAAGGCACACCACGCCAAGGGAAAACGCGCGCTGAAAGCGCGACAAAGTCACAACGCACGCATTGAACAAAGAAACAAAGAAGGGACCCACCAGCAGCGTGGGAGGCCTCGCTCTCGCTTGGGCAGGAGCTCGGGGGCGCCGGCGGCGATGGCCGGGAGGTGGTGCGGTCGGTGTCGCGTTGAGCCGTCTTCTGCCTGCGAGCGAAACACAAGGGCCGAAAGGGAAGGCGGTTGATGCTTCGTCGGAAGCGTTGTTGTTTGGGGCGGCGAGGGGGGGTGAGGAGATGCGGGTGGCGGCGCGGCGGGGGAAGTAATGAGGGCAAGCGCGTGCGCGTCGCGGCGCGAGGCTGTCCGGGCCAATCGTCCCAGGGCGGCACATGGAAGCCGCCGCAGGATAGCGAGCCCCGGGTCAACAACCGCCGCCGCCGCCTCTTCCAAAAGCGGCGACGACGGCCTCATCGCTTTGGCTTCTGGGAACGGGCCCCGCGGCACTGAACGGCCGCGGGGCCAACTTTTTAGAAGCCTTTGCTCGCAAACAGGGCACGACGCCAACACAACGCGAGGCAAGCTTTGGAAAGCAACAGCAGCAGCAGCAGCAACGGCATACAAGCAAACACCAGCAACCGCCACAGCCGCGCGCCGCCGTCCGAGGGGTCAGTCAGCCAAGGGATGGTGTTCTCAGTGGCGCTTTGGCCTCAACAACTCTAGTCCTAATTCCGGTTTCTCATCAAGCCCCGGCAGACGGCGGGCGGGCTGGGAAACAAGGGGCGGGCGGGCGCAAAAAAGGAAAGGTGCTTTTTTGGGGGGGAAAGCGGGCCTCACCTCGGCGTGGTGTGTTGTGCGGCGCCGTGTCGAACCACGCGCAGCTGGGACGAGGAAGATGGTAAGTCAACACGGCAGCTGCGGGCCGGCGCGCCTGGCGGGGGGCGAGCGGGGGCGGGGGCGGCCGCGAGGGGTTAGGGGAACGGGGGGGAGGAGGCGGGGGGGGGCGGCCGGGGGCGGCGGCTGGCGGGCGGTGGAAGGGTCAGATCGTACTGGCTTGATGCGGCTGTTGAGGTCCGCAACAAAAAGTTTCTCGAATCAGCGTCGATCATACGGGGAAAGTCTGCATCAACCCCTTCCGGGCCGCCGCCGTCGCGGGCGCGGGCGCTTCCGGAGCGGCGGCGGCCGCCGCCGCGGCGGCTGCGGGCTGCCCCCGCTGCAAGGCCCCGGCGCCCCACGCAGCCGCCCCGGGGTCCGCGCCGGCAACAATGCAAGCGCGTGGCGGCTCTCGGGCGAGCAGGACGGGGCGGGGCAAGGCGCGCCGCCGGGGGTGCTCACCGTTGGGGGCCGCACAGCGCGCGGGGGCCGCCTCCTGGGCAGCAGGTGGAGTGGGCGTGTCGAGGATGGGGCGGTTGCGGGCGCGGGCGGCCTTGGCGGCCGCCCGCGCCGCCGGGCGATCAGATCACATGCCGGAACGGGACGCCCTGGGCGCGCCGCGTTAATGGGCTTGCAGGGGCGGTGGCAATAGGTTTGCGACCGGGGACAGCGGCTGCGGCGGCCTTGAATCAAAAAAAGGGGCAAGTCACACCCGAGTGCCGAGCGGCGGGCTCCTTTGCTCCCGCGCCCTGGTCTAAACAGAATACACGGCGTACTCGTTGCACACCCCCCGCCTGCCGCCCTGAAGCCGATCTGGGGCCTTGGGGAGGAGCCCACCAAATCGTAATCGCAATCGCGGGCAGCGAGACCAGCTTCGTACCAGTAACAGCCGGAAAATCAGATACAAGCGGTCCAGCTGCTACGGGGGGCCTCGGCACGCCGCAACTCGGCGCGCGCGCGCGCGGCGCGGCAACAACGCCGCGCGCCGCTCCGCTGCTGCCGCTGCCGCCCAAGCCTTGCACCCCTCTGGCACCCACCTGCAAGGGGACCGGTGCGTAGCAGCCAGCCCGGCGAGGCAGCGGCGCGCGCAAGGGCGCACGCCGCAGGGACCCCGCGGCCAGCCGCGGCGGGCCGCGCCGTCGCCCGGGGCCGCGCGCGACCCGCCAGCGCGGCGCGCGGCGGCGGCGGCCGGCGGCCGCGCCGCGCCCGCGGGGCCGGGATGGCGGGCAAGAAGAAGGTGGCGTACTTTTATGACGGTGCGCGGGCGCGCTCTGCGTGCAGGCGCTGCATGCTGCGCTGCATGGCCGGTGTCGCCGCATGCCGGTGCAGCCTGCTGCGCGCGTTGCTGCCGCGTGCAGTGTTGCTGCCGCATGCAGTGTTGCTGCCTCATGCAGCCGCGCGCATGCAGCAGCCGGAGCCCAGCGGCCGCCGGCCGTGCAAGCGGGCCGCGGCGGACGGGAGCCGCCCCAGGCAAGGCTGTCGAGCGCCCCCTCTCCCCCCAAACGCCCTCCCCACCCGCCCGCCCGGCCCGCGTCCCCCTGCGCCCCCCAGCCGAGTTTGCGCAGTTCTACTTTGGCCAGAACCACCCCATGAAGCCGCACCGCCTGGCCATGACTCACCAGCTGGTGCTGGGGTACGGCCTGCACAAGCACATGGAGGTCCACGTGAGCGGTTTTTGTAATGTTTGGGCCGGTTTCGGCGGCGGCCCGGCATTGGCTTGGGGCTGTGGCAATGAGGCGGTCAGCGCCGGCGGCCTCCCCTTGTGCCGCCCTTCACGTGGTGCCGTCCCTCATGCGTGGCTCCCATTTGCACCCGTCTTGGCCCCCTCAACCCGCAAACCCCCAATCCCCATTCGCACCCCCTCAACCCCCAACCCCCATTCGCGCCCCCTAACACCCCCACCGCCCCCCCCCCCAGCGCGTGACCAAGGCCTACCCCCACGAGCTGGCGCAGTTCCACACCCAAAGCTACGTAGACTTCCTGGCGCGCATAACGCCCAGGAACGCGCACCTCTACCCGCAGGCAAGGGGGCTGGGGCTTGCGGCTTGGGAGGGTGTTGTTGTGGGCATTTGGGGGCCTTCTGGCGCGCATCGCGCCAGGAACGCGCACCTCCACCCACAGGCAGGAGGGCCGGGGCTTGCGGCTTGGGAGGGTGTTGTTGTGGGCGTTTGGGGGCGCGCATCGCGCCAGGAACGCGCACCTCTACCCGCAGGCAAGAGGGCCGGGGCTTGGGAGCGTGTGTTTGTGTGAGGGTGGCTCCTGAGTCCCTGGCCCGCAATCCCCAGCCTGCCAATCCCCCCCAGCTGCCTGAGACACTTGCAAACGCTGCCCCACAGCCCCTTGGCAAGCCCCCAAAACCACCGCCCGTCCAAAAACACTCGAAGTCCCCCCAAACCGCCCAAAACCGCCAAAACCCCCCAAAACCCCCCAAAACCCCCCCAGGAGATGCGGGACCACAACTTCAACGAGGACTGCCCCGTCTCTAAACCCCAAAACCACCGCCCAACAAAACAAAACCGCCCGAAACCCCCCCCCAAAACCCCCCCAGGAGATGCGCGACCACAACTTCAACGAGGACTGCCCCGTCTTCGGCGGCCTCTTCGACTTCTGCCGCCTCTACGCCGGCGCCTCCATCCAGGGCGCCGCGCGGCTGAACAACGGGCTGGCGGACATCGCCATCAACTGGGGAGGGGGGCTGCACCACGCCAAGAAGAGCGAGGTGGGGGCGCGCGCGCGGGCGCGAGTGTCGATCTGTGTCATTTTGTGCGTGCACGCCCGAGGAAAGGCCATGCGTGGCCCCTGTCAGCATGTGTAGTCGCGCTGTGCTGTGCAGGGTCAGTGCCCACGCACACGCACAATTGGATTGCAGCTGCACAAGCACATCGAAGCACACAACGCACAACACACGCAACCGCACACAAAACCAACACCCCCCCCAGGCCAGTGGTTTTTGCTACGTAAACGACCTGGTGCTGGCCATTCTGGAGCTGCTCAAGCGCCACGCACGGTGGGGGGCTGGGGAGGCAATCCGGCGCGGCGTGGGGTTGTTTATTTGGGGGCAAGGGAGGGGAGGCCCCGTCTTCAGCAGGCCTTGTAACCCTGGCAGCCGCCGACGCGCCACCGCAGCAGGCGCGGCGACCACCCACTGCGCTGTCAATCCCCAGCGCCGCATAGACGCCGGCCTGCTCAACCTCAAACCTCCTCCCCCAAACCCCCAACCCCCCCCCCCAGTGTGCTGTACATAGACATTGACGTTCACCACGGGGACGGCGTGGAGGAGGCCTTTTACCTCACTGACCGCGTCATGACGGTGTCCTTCCACAAGTGAGGGGATGCTTTTTAGAGGGGGTGCTTTTGGGGGGCGATTTGGGGGGCTTTGCCCCGCAGACCGGCGGGGTTCAACAGTGGGAGTTGGGGGTGAATCCCGGATCGCGCGGCTGCGGATGCGGTCTACAGGGTAGCTTTTGCCTCAAGGATCGCGCTAAACCCCACAGCAACACCCCACCACAAACCCCCACCCTCCAAAGGTACGGTGACTACTTTTTCCCGGGCACGGGTGACATCACCGACGTGGGCGAGCACAACGGCCGGTGGGCGGTTTTGCTTTGCGCCGGCCGCGCGGCTGCGGCTGTTGCTTGTCAAGGGAGGGTGCGCGAGGGGTTTAAAACGCGTGCGGGTCGGATTGTCCCTCAAAAGCTGAATCCACCCCACCCCACTACACCCCCTATTCACCCCCCCCCCACCCCAACCCACCCACCCTCCCTACCCACCCCAATTCACCCCCCCCCCCAGCTACTACTCGGTCAACGTGCCGCTGCGGGACGGCACCAGCGACGAAACTTTCCACGCGCTGTTCAAACCCATCATGAGCGTGAGTAACCAGGGGGCTGGGGGAGGGAGAGGGAGAGGGCGGCTAACCGCTTGCGCGTTGTGAGCGGCGCGCCGGCCAGGCAGTCGGGCGTGCGATCGCGCCACGAGGGGGAGCGGCCGGGAGGCGGCCGCGCGCTCGCATTTGCGGCTGGGCTTTGCGGCCGCGCCCAAACCGACGCCACAACGAACCAGACCTTGGAAACCCGAAATGTCAATCGAAACTGAAGCGCTGAACCAAACCAACGCCCGGCAGACCATAATGGAGGTTTTCCAGCCGGGCGCCATCGTCATGCAGTGCGGTGAGCTTTGGGGGGGAGGTGGGAGCGTTTGGAGGCTTTGGGTGGTTTGGAGAGGGCGCCCAGGCGGCGCAGTGGAAGGCGAGGCCGGGCCGGGGGTGATGCGAAGCCGTGGCTCAATTCGAATTGCGCTCAAAATGAACACCAAGGCTGAACCCCAAACCCCAAATCCCCCCCAAACCCCCAAAGCTGAAACCCCCAAAACCTCAAACCCCCAAAACCTCCAAACCCAAACCCCCCAAAGGCGCGGACTCTTTGGCCCACGACCGACTGGGCTGCTTCAACCTGTCCATGCAGGGGCACGGGGAGGCTGTGGAGTTTATGCGCGGGTTCGGGGTGCCGATGCTGGTGACGGGGGGCGGCGGGTACACCAAGCACAACGTGGCGCGGTGGGTCGGGGCGGCGTTGCTTGCTGGCTGGCTGGCTGCCTGGCCGGCCGGCTGGCTGGCTGGCTGGCTGGCTGGCTGGCTGGCTGGCTGGCTGGCTGGCTTGCTCGCTTGCTCGCTGGCTCGCTTGCTCGCTTGCTCGCTTGCCCGCTTGCTTGCCCGCTCGCTCCCTTGCTTGCTTGCTTGCTCGCTGGCTCCATGACCGCAGAAAACCTCATGCAGCAGTCTTCCAGTGAAGCTGCACCTGAGCAAGCATGGTGCACCCGAAACCAAAGCCAAACATAAAACCCCAACCCACCCACCCCACCTCAGCTGCTGGACCCACGAGACCGCCATCCTGGTGGGCCGCCGCCTGCCCAACTCCCTGCCGCCCAACGACTACCGAGAGTACTACGCACCGGATTACTCACTCAACGTGGCGGCGCACAAGGTGCGTTTGACCGGGGTTTGACTGGGGTTGGAGGCCTTGGTCGGGCCGTTGGTGGCGGCGCGAAGCAGCCACCTGCAAGCACTCGGTTTGGGGACAGTCCACTCTGGCCCTGCACCCTCGACAGGGCAAGTTCCAACCCCCCCCAACCATGTGCCGAGGCTGTGACTAATGGCACCCACCCCCCGTTGGCCCCTACCCTTAGGTGATGGAGGACTCGAACAAGCCGCAGGTGCGCTTGGGGGGAGGGGGGGCTTTGTTTGAGGGCCCGCGCCGCACCCCTGAGCCTCAGTGCTCAGTGCGGTGTAGGGGCGGGTTTTGGGGAGGTGGGGTGCTCCTGGCCAAGGGTTCGGCCTGTCCCTCGCTCAAAAACACGCAGCCCCAAGCGCACAAAAACGCGAGCCGTAAACGCAAACGCAAACGCAAACGCAAAACGCGCGCCCGCCTGAACCGCCCGCAGTATGTCGAGCGGCTGCGCAACGAGATCATTGCCAACATCAAGCACCTGGAGCACGCGCCCGGCACGCAGTTCGAGGAGGTGGGCTTTGGGGGGAGGCAGCCTTTGGCCGCTTTGGCCGGCTGCGTCGCAGTCGATGCGGCAGTTGCTGCTGTGGCTCGTTTTCAGCGCCACGCACTGCAATTTGCTAACCCTAACCCTAAACCCTACTGCTAAACCCTGAACCCCCGAACCCCAGGTCCCCCCGGAGGCCATGCTGCCGCAGTACGAACTGGACGACGGGCCCCTAGACCCCACGCAGGCGCGTTGTTGTTTGGGCCAGCGCGCTTTTGGGTTTAGGGTTTAAAGTCCTCCCCCTGCACCCCTGCGAGCGGCTGCCCCAGACCCCCCCCCCTCGGCCCGGCGCCAGCCCCCCAAACACCCCCCTCCCCCCGCTCCCGGCGCCCACCCCCACCCCCACCCCCCCAGGGCGAGCTGCCCGTGCGCGAGCGTCTGTGCAAGTACGCGCGGGAGCACGTGCTGCTGAAGGAGAACGAGCTGTACGAGGACGACGGCGACAACGCGGGGGACTGACCGCTGGGGGGCTGACCGCTGGGGGGCTGAGCGCTGCGGGGCTGACCGCTGGGGGACTGACCGCTGGGGGGCTGACCGCTGGGGGGCTGAGCGCTGCGGGGCCGATCGCCAAACGCAGCAGCCCCGCGGCCCGCGCGCTGCGGGGGGCCGCGCCCGCCCGCGCGCGCGGCCGCCCGGACGGCGCGGCGGACTGTCCGGCCGCTGGAGGCCGGCGCCGGCGGCTGCAGCGGTGTCGGCCCAGGGGGCAGCTGAACAGCCGCAGGGCACGGCCTGTCTGCACGCTCGTGTGCGCGCACCTCGGACTGCAGGCATCCCCGCGCTGACCCCTCGCCACAATTGGGGCCGCCCAGTCATCGCCCGACCTTCGAAATCTGCAGCTGCGCGCGCACCTTCTTTAGCTGCCTGGCCCCTTCCCGTGCTGCTGCGAACTACGCGCGCCGGAGCGGCACGCACAGGCAGCAATTCACCCCCGCGCGCTTTGCCCCTTCTGGGACAGGCGCTGCGTGCAGGCTTGCATGCGCTGCACCCCTCTGCAGCTGCTGTAACCTTTCTGCCCCTGCCTTTGGATGCTGAGTTTGAGGATGCCGACCACTAAGTCCGGCTCTGCTGCACAGCGGTATCAGCGAGGGACGAGGGACGGGGGACAAGGGGGAACCCAACAGCTGTTACAACCCAAAAGGCCAGGTCCAGGTCCGGCCTCCGTGCGCGCGCGCGCCAGCCGGCCCAGCATCCAAGGAGCGGGCCGCCCGCGGCGCTCCAGGAAGGCGCTCGGAGTTGATGGCGCGCCACCGCACCCAAGGGGGATTTGTTTGGGATGGGCGCGCAGTCAGCGTTTGGCGAGTGAGCAAGCCAATGTGCGTGCACGTGTCTGCAGTCAGCCAGCCCCTCTCACCCCATCCCACCCCGCCAACAAGCCAAAACAAAGGCGGTCCCCACCCTCCCACCTTGGGGCGCGGGGGCCCAGGAACTGAAGTCGGCCGGGCAGGCCCCCTCTGGTGCAGCAGGTCAGACGCGCAACAGCCTTTTGTTTGGGGGAGGGGGCGCGATGGCGCGCGTCAGTTGCGGGTCGGGAGTCGGCGCTGCTGGCGGCGTCCAGGTGACCCGCTAAACAAAGCCCCAAACAGCCCTGCCCATTAGGCCCCAACCCCAACCCCAACCCCCAAGCAATGCCCTCGCACCCCCTCCCCAAGCCTCAACTCCCCCCCAAACACAACCCAATGAGCTGCAGGCGCCAAACCCTCAACCCCCAAACGAAACCGTACAACCTTTGCCTGAAGAAACCTGCGCAGCGGCTGGGTGGGGGGCGGGGCGCGCGTGTGGTTGGCTTGCGGGGTGTTAGCGCGCACGAGGAGCGGCGGCAGGCATGGCATCAAGTCTTTTTTTAGTTTTTTTTTTTTTTTGCTAGAAACGCATCCGGGCTGAAGGAAGGAGGGGCATGCAAAGCGGGGCGGGGCGGTGTGTTAGCGTGCGCAGGCAGGGCGCCCTCCCATCACCAACCCTCAGCGCGCGCCGCGGCGGGTCTGGGAGCGCGTCCGCGCCGCCACGGGCGCGCAGGCCGGCACCACGCGCCGCGTCTGGGAACGCGTGCGGTAGGCCGGCCCGTCGCGCGGCGGCGCGGTGGCGCGCGCCTCAGACTCCGCCTCGGGCTGGCTGACAGTCTGAGCGTCCAGCTGCTGCCCCTGCTCCTCGTCCTCCGTCGACTCTCCAAACAGCTGGCTGAAGAACTCTGCCCAGCCGGACGGCGAGCCGGGCTCGCCGGCGGCGTCGGCGGCCGCGACGCTGGGCGCCGCGGCCGCCGCCACCGCCACTGCCGCCGCTGCTGCGCCGCAGCCGTCCTCGTCAGCGCCGCCCGTGAACGCCGCGCCCTGCTCAGCCTCCCAGTCGTGCTCGTCGGCGGCGCCATAGGCGGCCCACAGGAGCGCTGGCGCGGCTGCGGCCGCGGGCATGGAGCGGCGCGGCGCGGGCGGCGGCACGAGCACGGGCGCGGTGTAAAGCGGCGGCAGGGCGGCGGAGGCATAGCGCGGCGTGCCGAACTGGATGCAGATCGCCGACTGCCAGGGTTGTTGCGGGGGAGGGAGGCCAAGAGGGTGTGAGGCGTGGCGCGCATGCGGTGCTTGCGGGCGGCTAGCTGCATGCAACTCGAGTTGGCAGCGGCTTGTTTGACCCCCGGTGTTGACTGGGCTGTCGCGGCGCCCCTGGCAGGATCGCGATGGACGTGAGCGCGCAGACTCACAGCAGAGCAGCAGGGGGGGTCCGCGAAGGAGAAGCACGGACGCGCGGGACCCAGGGCAGCCGGCCGCGTGGAGCCCAGATGCAGCCCGGACGCAAACGCCATGATCGTGGGCTGGCAGAGCTTGGGAGCGGGAGAATGGTTGCGTGCGACTGCTGTGAGCCGGGCAGGAATTGAGAATGGGGCGAATCTGAGCCGCGATCGCCGATTGTGGCTGCTGGTGGCCGGGAATTCGCGCGGGTACGGGGCCCCGCAGCGCTGGAGGAGGTCTGGAAGCGGTCCTGAAGCACGAATCCGGGGCGGGGCGACGTTCAGGGGGCCGGGAGGGGCGGGGGCAGGCGCGCAGGGGCGCGGCGCTGGCGCGGGCCGTTTTACTTGCTGCTCCCAGCGGCGTGTGCGCTGCCCCTGCTCAGCCCCTGGCCCCCCAGAGCACACCAACTTGCAGATCCAAAGCACATACAAGGCTGTCCTGGGCGAGCAGGGGCTTCCGGCCGTGATCGAGCCCGCTGGCGCGGCAAGTACGACGGCCGCGCGGCAGGCGCGCGGGGGGCGCGGCGCTGGCGCGCGGCCGTCGTACTTGCCGCGCCAGCGGGCTCGATCACGGCCGGAAGCCCCTGCTCGCCCAGGACAGCCTTGTATGTGCTTTGGATCTGCAAGTTGGTGTGCTCTGGGGGGCCAGGGGCTGAGCAGGGGCAGCGCACACGCCGCTGGGAGCAGCAAGTAAAACGGCCCGCGCCAGCGCCGCGCCCCCGCGCGCCTGCCCCCGCCCCTCCCGGCCCCCTGAACGTCGCCCCGCCCCGGATTCGTGCTGCAGGACCGCTTCCAGACCTCCTCCAGCGCTGCGGGGCCCCGTACCCGCGCGAATTCCCGGCCACCAGCAGCCACAATCGGCGATCGCGGCTCAGATTCGCCCCATTCCCAATTCCCGCCCGGCTCACAGCAATCGCACGCAACCATTCTCCCGCTCCCAAGCTCTCCCAGGCCGTGATCATGGCGTTCGCGTCCGGCGTGCGGCTGGGCTCCACGCGGCCGGCTGCCCTGGGTCCCGCGCGTCCGTGCTTCTCCTTCGCGGACGCTCCGTGCTGCGCAGCGGTGAGCCCTCGCGCGCCCACGCCCATCGCGATCCTGCCAGGGGCGCCGCGACAGCCCAGTCAACACCGGGGGTCAAACCAGCTGCTGCCAACTCGAGTTGCATGCAGCTAGCCGCCCGCAAGCACCGCATGCGCGCCACGCCTCACACCCTCTTGGCCTCCCTCCCCCGCAACAACCCCAACAGTCGGCAATCCGCATCAACTTCGGCGCGATGAACTACGGCTCCACCGACCTGCCGCCGCTGTACACCGCGCCCGTGCTCGTGCCGCCGCCCGCGCCGCGCCGCTCCATGCCCGCGGCAGAAGCCGCGCCAGCGTTCCCGTGGGCGGCCGCCTATGGCGCCGCCGACGAGCACGACTGGGAGGCTGAGCAGGGCGCGGCGTTCACGGGCGGCGCTGACGAGGACGGCTGCAGCGCAGCGGCGGCGGCAGTGGCGGTGGCGGCGGCCGCGGCGCCCAGCGTCGCGGCCGCCGACGCCGCCGGCGAGCTTGGCTCGCTGTCCGGCTGGGCCGAGTTCTTCGCCGTGGTGTGTGGCGCGTCGACGGCAGATGAGGAGCAGGGGAAGCAGCAGGACGCGCTGACCTTCAGCCAGCCCAAGAAGGCGGCGCCCAAGGCGGAGTCTGAGGCGCGCGCCGCCGCGCCGCCGCGCGACGGGCCGGCCTACCGCACGCGTTCCCAGACGCGGCGCGCGGTGCAGGCCTGCGCGCCCGTGGCGGCGCGGACGCGCTCCCAGACCCGCTGCGGCGCGCGCTGAGGGTTTGCTGTTGGCAGGGGGTCCTGCCTGCGCACGCTAACTAACACACCGCCCCGCCCCGCTTTGCATGCCCTACTTCCTTCAGCCCGCATGCGTTTCTAGCAAAAAAAAAAAAAAAGACTTGATGCCATGCCTGCCGCCGCTCCTCACGCGCGCTAACACCCCGCAAGCCAACAACACGCGCGCCCCGCCCCCAACTCAGCCGCTGCGCAGGTTTCTTCAGGGAATGGTTGTATGGGTTCGTTTGGGGGTTGAGGGTTTGGGGCCTGCAGCTCATTGGGTTGTGCTTGGGGAGGGTGTTTGAGGGGATTGCCTGGGGATTGGGGTTGGGGTTGGGGCCTGATGGGCAGGGCTATTTGGGGCATTGTTTAGGGGGGTGACCTGCACGCCGCCAGCAGCGCCGACTCCCGACCCGCAACTGACGCGCGCCATCGCGCCCCCTCCCCCAAACAAAATGCCGTTGCGCGTCCGGCCTGCCGCACCAGAGGGGTCTCAGGCAGGCTGCCTGGCCGACTTCAGTTCCTGGGCCCCCGCGCCCCAAGGTGGGAGGGTGGGGACTGCCTTTGTTTTGGCCTGTTGGCGGGGTGGGATGGGGCTGGCTGACTGCAGAGACGTGCACGCACATTGGCTTGCTCACTCGCCAAACGCTGACTGCGCGCCCATCCCAAACCAAATCCCCCTTGGGTCCGGTGGCGCGCCATCAACTCCGAGCGCCTTCCTGGAGCGCCGCGGGCGGCCCGCTCCTTGGATGCTGGGCCGGCTGGCGCGCGCGCGCACGGAGGCCGGACCTGGACCTGGCCTGTGGGTTGTAACAGCTGTTGGGGCCCCCTTGTCCCCCGTCCCTCGCTCGTGTGGCAGCGCGGCTGGCCACACTCCAGGTCAAGCTGCGGCAGCTGCTGCCCAGCTGCCGAGCTGCTTTCTGCCGCGCCCGCCCTTTACGCCAGGCCAGCCGGCACCTCCTCACAAAGTTGCCAGCCGAACCCGAAGAAAACAACCGCGCAAAGCGTAAACGAACCCACGCCGAGATCGTCGCGTGGCCCCTTCCGGGACTCCCCCTCTCACCCGTCCGGCCTCCGCGCGGGCTCGCGCCTGCCCAGTCCGAACCCAGCCGCACCCTCCCGGCTGTCCCAGCCGCGCAGCACCGCGGCACTTCGCCCTGCCGGGCCGCGTCCCAGCGGCGGCAGCAGCGCCGGACCCGCCGCGCCCTGCCGCGCGCCGCGCGCGACAATGGTGCTCGGCGGCCTCTTCGGCCGCCGCGGCCCCGAGCCCGAGCCGCTGCCGGCCGTATCGCCCCCGGAGGTCCCCAAAAACGAGGCGCGCTTCGTCGGCCGCGTTTTGGACGAGGCCCGCTCGGCGCTCGACCGCGGCGCCGCCGCGGCGGGCGCAGCGGCGCCCCCCGCCGCCGCGGGCTGGCGCGTGTCGGCCGCGCCGGTCGCGGGCAGCGGGCTGACGATGGCGCGGCTCGAGGCGGAGGTGCCGGTGGCGCCGGACGCGCTGTTCAAGCTGCTGAGGACGATGGACGGAAAGGCGCGCGCGCGCGCGCCGCAGGGAGGGGCTTTCCGCAGGGGGGGCGCGCTTGCGGCGGCGGCTCGGGTCGCACTTTGGAGCCCAACCCTTCCTTGGTTGCCGCGAGCTGTGCAAAACGCTGAGGCCATTTCGAGGCATCGCCTTGACAAACACCCCTGATAAAACCGAAACCGCCGGCCCCCCTTCACCACCCGCAGCGCATCATTGACCCCTTCCCCCGGGAGCGCCACAGCGAGCGTGTCAAGGTGCGCGCGCGCGCGCGGCCAAAGGGCGGGGGTTTAGCGGGGGTTTGGGCAATTCAGGCGGGGTGGGGGTCTGGGCGGTGCGGGCTCTGGCCTCAACCGCCCCGGACTGTAACCGCCGCCGCACACCCCTCCCTCCCCAGCCGCTGCGCGCGCCGCGGGGCCGCTCCGCCGAGATCGTTTTCTCCGAGGCGCCCCGCTTCCACGGCCTGCTGCGCCCCCGGGAGTACCTCACCTGCGACGCAGAGGCGCCGAGGGAGCGGCTGTTCGTCTGCAAGTCCGCACTGGTGGGCGTGGGTGATGGGGGGTTGGGGTGGGCGCGCCGATGGGTGGTGCTGGGGCGGGCGGGCGGGCGGGGGGTGGGTGCGTGCGTGGGCGGGCCGACGGGTGGTGGGGCGGGTGGGCGGGGCCAGAGTGCCTCATAAGAGGCGCCGGGAGAGCGCCTGTTTGCCCGCAAGTCCCCACTGGGTGGGCGGGCAGTCACCCCGCGCTTCAAGCTTCGCGGCCGGCGGCACGGCACCGCACGCCGCACCGCACGAATCCCCTCCTCCGCAACAGCCCTCCCTAAAAAACAACCGACACATTACCCTTCGAACAACGCCGCCAGCTGGACAAGGGCCCCCTCGCCGGGCCCGCCCCCGGCCACGTGCGCGCCAACCTGTTCTACGCCTTTCGACTGCGGGAGGCGGAGGGGCGGCGCGGCGCGACGCGGCTCGAGGTGGGGGGGGCGTGGGGCGCCTCTAGGGACTGGGGACAAACTGAAAAATCGCAGGAGCGGGCTCTCCTCTATGGTTTTGACTTTTGGGGTGAAACCCTCGACCCTTCATGTCCGACTTGCTCACTAGGCTTCCCTTGTAACCTTCACTCGCCATAAAACAACCGAAACGCCCCCAAACGAGCGCAGATGGTCAACTGGCTGGACCTGGGGGCAAACACGGTGCCGCCGCTGATAGCAAACGGAGTGACGGAGAGGTGGTGCGTGCACTGTTGTTGATGGCTTGGCTTTGATTGGTCGATTTCGGTCAAGCTTTGCATCCCTCAGGCTGTTTTCGCTCGCGCCGGCGCCGCATAGAGCGCACACACCCCTCTGCCCTCCCAGCGACGGACAAAAGCCAGCTAGGGGCAGGACAGCTGAGGAAGGGGCGGTGTTCTGCCCCAATGCAACCGCCGCAACCCCCCCCCCCCCCCCCACCCACCCCACAACCCCCACCCCACAACCCACACCCCACAACCCCCACCCCACAACCCACACCCCACAACCACCCCGCACCCCCCCCCAGGTATTTCCAGGCGCTGATGCGGCGGCTGAACCGCTACATCGACGAAAACGGGCTGGCGGCGGGCGCAGACGGCGGCGGCGGCGGCAGCGGCAAGGGCGGCAAAGAGGCCCGCAAGTAGACGCCCCCTGCACCTTTTCCGCTGCCCTCTGCCCGCCGGCCCCCTCTCGTTCTGTAAACCCAGTGCATCTGCTGGTGGTTGCACCGTGCCTGGGTGGCAGGCAGGGGTTCAGAGGGGTGCTGCAGGCGCAGTTGAGTTTAGTATTCCCCGACGCTGTCCCCTTCTGGCCGGTGCTGAGGGCATACACGATCGCATTTACTCATACGGGGTGGTGACACAATGAAAACAAGCAGGCAGGGAACGGCGGTCCCACGGCGCGCCCAAGGCGCGGGCGGGAGGCCGCCCCCGCCGGAGCCGCGGCCGCGGGGCCGCTCACACAGCTTTGCATTGGGTTGGCCGGCAGCAAGTTGCCGCAGGGCCAGGCTTTGGGGCGGCGGGGCCACCGCCCCCGACCAAAGGCGCAAGAAAGCAGAACAGATCGGGTGGCAAACGCCGCGGCGCGCGGTGGGGCGGCGCGCCGCCGTGCAGCGTTGCGCAATTGCGGGGGTAAAGTGAGGGCGGCGCGGTTTGCTTGAGCAGTGCTTTGCCTGCCTGCGTGGGGCCAGCCCTTCATTCCCAGGGCTGGGCCTGGCCGAGCCTCCAACCAGACTTCTCTTTGGCTTTCTCTTTTTGAGTTCTCTTTTTCGGCGTTCTCTTTGCGACTCCTCTTTCTATCCTGCTTTTGATTCTGACCTTGGCTGCCACTCAGGGTCAACCCCACTCAAATCAGCAGTGCCAAAGCCGGACCGCGCGGGCTGCCGCGGGCCTGGCTTCGTTAAGCCCAAAAGTGCGATGCCGGGCAGGGGCTGGGCCGGCACTTCGATTCGCCGGCCGCCTCGGGCAAAGCTGGCCCTTATTCGACCTGTCTAGGCGGCGGCTGCGGCCGCCGCCGCCCTCCGTCGCCGCCCGCTGCTGCAGCTGTCTAGGATGGCCGCTGCGCGTCACGCCGCCGCCGCTGCCAACGCCTCGGCGCGCAGCCTCTCTGACCCGCCACTGCTGCAGGGCCGGCTGCGCCTCACGCTGCCCCTCGTCACGCCTCCGCCGGGCCACGCATGGCCCCTCCGCTGCAGCCCCGGCTGCGCCTCGTTCACGCCGCCGCAGCCTCCGCGCGCAGCCTCCTGACCAGCGCGTGCAGTTTGACGTTTTCGGGGTAGTCCTCCAGCGGCGTGGGGCAGGGGCCGCCAAACCCTGCAGGGACCTGGGTTTGTTTTAGGGGGGCGGGGTGCGTTTTGCGGGGGTTTCAAAAAAGTGTTGTGAGCTTGTTCGCCGGCCAGACTGAGCCTGAAGCCGACTTCAGCGCGTTGGGGTTCTTTTCGTCAAACCGCACCGGGCTGAGCCCGCTCCCAACTGTCAAACAAACCCCCCAAACAACCGACCGCCCCCGGCTCGCTCGCCCCGCCGCCCCACCATGCCCGGCCCGAAAACGTCCTCCAGCGCCGCGGACAGGCGGGCGCGGTCCGGCTCCAGCACCACCTTTGACCTCGTGTTCTCGTCCAGCAGGGCAGACGCGATGCGCCTGGCGGGACGCGCGCGCGGTTGTTTGATTATGAGAGCGGCGCGGAACGTTTGGAGCGTGTGGTTTTAAACCCAGAGTGCGCATTCGGAGGTGGTTGGGGGCCTGCCCGGGGCGCGCATTACCCAAACCGGCTGCCCAAGCCAGCTGCTCAGGCCTGCGGCACCAGAGTGCAGCGCGAACGAGCCGCGCGGGCCCGCCGAGGAAGGGGGGCGCACCAGGCTATTTCGAACCAGGAGGGTGCGTTGACGATGATGGCGCGGGTGAGGCGCTCGGGGTAGTAAAGGCCAAACGCGGCAAACACCTTGGGGTTGGGGCGGGTGGGTTGATGGTTGGAGGGAGTGTCAAAAGCGTCAGCAATTTGATGGGGATTCCAAAGTCATGCTTAGACCGCCGGCAAAAAGGGGCCAGCAGCAAGTGAGTCCGGGGCGCGGCACACTACTGCCACGCCGCCGTGTTTCCACGGCCGCCGCCGCCGTCCCCGCCCCCACCCGCACCTTGAACGCCGCCACCGTGTCGGCGTTGATCGTGCTCAGCCGCGCGCCGGCGCAGTCGATGATCATAACACCCATCCCCCCCGGCAGCGGCAGGGGGGCGGCGACCTGGCGGGGGTTTTGGTTTTGGTTTTGGTTTTGGTTTTGATTTTGGTTTCGGTTCCAGTTTCGATTCAGCAGCAGCAAAACAAGCAGCGCGGCAGGCATCAGCAACAGACAAACAGCGCGCCGGCGGGCACGGCAACCAACAAGGACGCGGCAGACACAGCGACAAAAAAACAGCGCGGCAGGCACAGAATCAAAGAGCCAGGCGGTTGGCATGCCCGTGGTTACCGTGTACATATACTCGTTCACAAAGGCCATGTGCGTCTCCAGATCCTGCAGGCTGCCCCTGCCCGCCCGTATCCCGTCTGCCAGCCGCCGCATGTCGGCCATGCTGCGAGCAAAAACGGTTTAGGGGAGGTTTCGGTTGGCTTAGGGGGCAGGTTTTGGTTGGTTTAGGGGGGAGGTTTCGGTTGGTTTAAGGGGGAGGTTTGGATCGGCGCGTGCGGTGCGTTTTCCTTCCGTTTGCTTTCCCTTATATCTCGCTCTGCGCTGGCTTGCAGACGGGTGCGGCGGCGGCAAGGCGGGGCGGGGCAGGGCGGGGCAGAGCCCTGCAAGCAGGTGCAAACGGAGGCAAAGGCGCGACGCGGGGCCTGCCCACCTGACCACCAGCACGGCCTCCCCCTGCGGCGTGACAGACACCAGGCTCATCTGCAGAGCGGGCGGGGTTTGGTGTTTGTGAGCTTATTGTGTTGCGTGATGCCCCGTTGGCGGGGCGACACAGGGGCGCTGGTGGCGCCGCACCATTTCTGAGTGCCGCCCTGCGACGAGTTGCGGCGCACTCCACAACACCCCTCAGCCGCACGTGCTCCTGGGGTTTGGGCCCCCTTTCGCGCGCCCAAAAGCATAGGTTGGCCAACAGAGCAGGCCGGGCGCGACCCACCTTGAAGTGGGAGGTCACAAATTCATACCAGCGCCCCGGCGGGCGCGAGAGGGTGCCGTCGACGGCCAGCCTGGCGCGCCACCTGTCGGTGAGCGCCGCCTGCTCCACGCTCGCCTTGAGCGTGGCCTTGGCCTGCACGAACCTGCCGCGCGGCGGTTTTGGGCCGGGGTTTGGGAGGTTTGTCAGCGGCGGTTTGGGGCCTGCGTGCGTCCCAAACCCTCGCGTCCCCAGCTTGCAGGGTTTAGCCAGTGGCGGAAGCACGGCCGTCATGCTTCCCGAACCACCACCCCCAAACCCAGGCGAAACGCCGTGCCCCACCCACCGCCTGTGCACGTCCGGCGTGAGCCAGGCCGGCTCCGGGTCCGAAAGCAGCATCGGCAGCCCCCGCCTCGCGTCATCCTCCCCCGCCTTCTCCCCCGGCTCATCTGCCCCCACCGCCGCCGCCTCCTGAAGCGCATCCGCCGCAGCCGCCGCCTGCGCCGCCGCCCCGGCCGGCGCCGCGACGGCGCGCGCGGCGGCATCGCCGGCCGCCGCTGCTGCTGACACCGCGGCCGCGGCCGCGGCCTGCGCCGCCCGCCAGTCCCTGACCTGCATTTGAACGTAGGCGTTTGGCTGCGTCACGAGGGATGCCCCCGTAATCACCAGCCGCCAGCACTGGTCCGAGGCGGCGGCTGCGCGCGCCGGCGCCTCGGACGGCGCCTCGGACGGCGGCGCGGCGGCAGTGATCTGGGCGGTCACGATGGGGGCGCCGTCCTCTTCCTCTTCGGCGACCGTGTTGGAGGGGGCGCGCGAGCGCACGCCAAGGCCGAGGTGCAGGCCGGCGGCGCGCGCCAGCAGCGGCAGCAGCACAGCCGCCGCGGCCGCGACGGCCAGCGCCGCGAGCAGCGCGTGCACGTCGGCCGCAGCTGTGGCTGCGGCAGGAGCGGCCGAGGGCCGCAGCGCGGCGTGCGCTGCGACGGCCAGCAGCGCCGGCAGCAGCGACGCCGCGAGCCCCGCGGCGGCCTCCGCCAGCGCCGGCAGCGCCGCCGCGACGGCCGCCGCCCTGGCGCCGGCTTTGCCCACCGGCGCAGCCTCAGCAGCGAGCGCGGCCGCTTTCGCCGCCGCCCGCCGCCGCTCCTCCGCGCGCCGCTCCTCCTCCTCCTCCTCCTCTGCCCGCCCCCGCCCCTCCGCCTGCGCCTGCTGCGGCTCCTCCCCAGGCTCTGGCCTTTTGAGGGTGATGTGAAGCACGGCGTAGACGCTCTGGGAAAAGTGCACCTCCTCGCCGCCGTTCTCGGCGCCCTTGGGCCGCACGGCCGCGCGCACGGCGTGGCCAAAGCACGGCGCCGGAAGCGGCAGCTGCGCCGCCGGCGGCGCGTCGCCGGCCCCGGACTGCCCTCCCGACGGCCCGGACTGCCTGGGCCGCGCCCCGGGCTGCGCGGGCCCGAGCAGGCAGGCCGGCACCGCCAGAACGTCCCCCAGGGCGGCGTCGTGGGTGAGCGCCACCAGATGCTCCGGCCGCACCAAAGCGGACGCCAGGCCGAGGGGCGTGCTGATGTGGACCACCAGCGACGCGGGGCCGCCAGGCGCGGGCTGCGCGTGCTGCGTGGGCTGCGCCGGCGGCGGCTGCGCCGCGTCGGCGGGCGCGGACGCCTCGCCCGGCGGCGCTGCAGGGGCGGCAGCGGCTGCGGCCGCGGCCCCGCCCAGGTCCTGGGCAAAGGCCGCGAGCGTCTGGCTGCAGGCGGAGAACCGCCGCGAGTGGCCCCTCGCGAGCGACGCCGCGCGCGCCATCGCCGCGCCGGCCCCCGCGCCCGCGCCCGCGCCCGCGCCCGCCGCCGGCGCGGCCGCCTCGGCGCGCCCCACCGCCTCGGACCACGCAGCAGGCAGCGGCAGGGACGCGCCCCACGCGGCCGGGCCCAGCGCGAAGAGCGGCGCGCCCACGCCGCCGTTGCCGCCGTCGGCGCTGTCGCTGCCAGCACCACTGTGTTCAAAGGACGCGCCAGCCAGCTCGACCGCAAAGTTCGTCGGCAGCCCGCACGCCAGCCACCGCGCCGCGTCCGCGTCTACCGAGCGCGCATAGGCCACCGCGCCGGCCGCCGCGCGCGCCGCCTCGGGGGAGCCGAAGAGCAGCGAGCAGCGCGCGGTCTGGTGGAGCGCGAGCGCCTCGGGCGCGCGCGGCGCGCCCGCCTCGGACGCCGCAGAGCCAGGGGCGGCGGCCTCGAGGCCGGGGCCGGCGGCGGCGGCGGCGGCGGATGTGAAGGAGGCACCCGAAAGCGAGGGGCGCAGCAGGCTGAGGCTCGCGCGGGCAAAGGGGCTTTCGATCGGCGCCGGCGCCGGCGCCGGCGCCGGCGCCGGCGCCGGCGGCGCCGCGCCGCTGAGGCGCCGCAGGAGCGAGGGCGTCCGGCGCGCCGCCGCGGCCGCGGCGGGCGGCGGCGACAGCGACGGCGCCGGGGATAGCGGGGCGCCCGCCGCGGCGGGGCCGCCGGCGGCGGCGGCAAAGGCCGTGGCGGCGTCGGCGGGCGCGGCGCCGAAGCCAAACACCGCGGGGCTCACCTTTGGGGACGGGGGGAGGAGGGCGGCAGGGAGGTTTTGGCGTGCAGTGAAGCATAAAAACGCGTGGATGAGAAGGAACACAGCAAAACGCAGAATGCAGCCGCAAGCAGAACTCCATGCAAGGGCAGCAGAACAGTGACACCTGACAGCACACACAACAGAGAGCAAAGGGAACCAACTGAAGGACAGCAGCCCCACCTACCTTGAGTGCCCCCGGGGCTTTGTACTCCACCCTCAGGCCGCTGCCTCCATCCACCAGCCGCACATCAACCACCTTTTTAGGGGGGGGTGGAGGATTCAGTCGCTTGGGACCCCGCCGGCACAGCTGCCGCCGCCCCGCCGCTGCGACTGTCACCGCCCGCTGCGACCGCCGCCGCCGCTGCGACCGCCGCCGCCCCAAACCCGGCAAACCCCACCAAAAAGCGCACCTCGCTCGCGCGCACCGCCAGCTGGATGCTGGCATGGCTGCCGTCGAGCGCATCCAGCTCGCCTGCGCTCTGCGCGTCGAGCACAACCAGTGCGCTGGAGGTGACGACGAGCAGGCAGGGGCGCGCGCGCGCGGCGAGGCGGCCGCCGGGGCGGAAGGAGACCTCGGAGACCAGGAGGGGCTTGGTGGCGTCCGGGACCCTCAGCAGCCGCCGCCTGGGGGGATGGGGGCGTGCCGTGAGCGGGGGGCGCGCGGCGCGGCGCGGCGGAGGCGGCAGGGGCCGCGCGGGCCCAACGCCGTCGCGGCGTCATGGCCACCGCAGGGGGCCGCGCAGGCCGCGGCGCGGACGTCCGTGATAGTCGGATCCTGCCAACGCGACGCCGGCGCGGCTGCTGGAGCGCCACGCGGGGCTGCCCGCGGACGCGAGGCCCGGCAAAGGCAATCCCACCTGCGCAGCTCGTTGTATCTGCTTCTAGCCAGATCCATGGCTGCTTACACACCGTCTGTGACGCGTTTAGGTGGCCTCCGCAGCCTGCAGACCCCCCTCAGCGACGGAGCTGGTGCATGCCGTTCGTTTAATTGCCCGCGCGGCCGTCGCGGGACCCGTAAACGACGCTAATACGCAACGTTAGCCCGTTTTGCCGGCCGCGGACCGGTAAACCGCGGGCCGGCAGCTGCGCGGCACCTGCGGCGGGGCGCGCGGCGGCCGGGGAGGCGCTGTTTCTCGTGCGGGCGCACGCGGCAAGCTGGGCGGCTGCAGCATACCAGTGCCCTCCGCAGGCAGCGCTTGCAAAGCGGGGCTCGCTCGTGGTGAGGACGAAGCGCTGCGAAGATGACCGTTGCAGGGGATGGCCGCGCGGCGCTTGACGAAGGACTTCTCGCCCCGCCGCCGCCGACCCGGGCGGCCGCTCCGCCCTGGCGCCGTGCGGCCGGCCCTCGGTGAAGCAATGAAGGATGCGATTGCAATGGCCGGCAGACCCGGTCGCGACAGGGGTTGGGGTTGACGGGGGGGTATGAAAGGCGAATTTCGTAAGGCCTCGCCGAGCATTTCCCCCTTCTGGAAGGCTTGCCTCCCCCTTCATAAACGCAAGTCTGATTCCCCGCCCCCTCAGAGCTCCCCCCACAAACAAGCCCTGGCGCTTCTCTCGCGGTCTCTCGCGCTCGTGCTCCTCCCCCAGCTCGCCATGGCGACCGCGAGCCAGCTCCGCACGGTGAGGGCCCCATCCTCAACGAGCCCCTGGCTGCCTGCCCGCCGCCCGGCGCACCGCCCCTGCCAGCGCGCCGCCCGGCGCGCCGGCCGCCCGCCGCCCGCCGCCCGCCGCCCCAGCCTTCCGCTGACCCCCAAATCCCACCCTACCAGGCTGCCAAGGTCGTCCAGGGCACCAAGGTGATGGAGGGCGCGGGCGTGCAGATCTGCAGAACGGTGCGGGGCGGGGCGGGCGCGCTTCGCCGGGAGGCAGGGAGGGCGCGCTTCGCGGCGGCGCGCGCCGGCGGGCGGGCCCGGGGCGGGGCAGGCAGGGCTCACTAGCGTCCGCAGGCGCACCTCCTCCCTCAAACCCGCGCCCGCCGCCCAAGGGCGCCCTCCCGCCGCCGCGCCCGCCGCCCTGCCGGGAGCGGAGCCCGAAAGCTGCTCAAAACCGAACGCCCCCCCCGCCCAATCCCCCACCAACCGCGCAGGTCGGCACCCCCGCGCTGCGCAACCTGGACCCCTTCCTCATGCTGGACGAGCTCAAGCTGCCGTCAGACAGGCGCGCGGCCTGGCGCGCAAACCGCCGTGGCGCGCACAACGCATTTCGCGCGTGCTTGCCCGGGCAGTGGGGGCGGCGCCCGCAAGCCCGGCAACGCGCGCCGGCCGCGCCGCCGCAGCCGCGCCGCCGCCGCGCCAGCCGGTTGCGATGCAGCGGGCGCCCCGGCCCCCAAACTGCCTCCCGCCGCCCGCGGCGCCGAAGCCCGAAACGAAACAAAATGGAAACGGCTCAACGCAAACAACAACGCAGGGCGTCTGCTGGCTTCCCCGACCACCCCCACCGCGGCTTTGAGACCTGTTCCATATTGCTCAGCGGCCGCATGGAGCACGCAGACAGCATGGGCAACAAGGTGGGGGGGCGGGGGGTTGGGGCTGGTTTTGCATGAGACCTGTTCCATAATGCTCAGCGCATGGAGCACGCAGACAGCATGGGCAACAAGGTGGGGAGGGGGGGGGTGGGGGGCTGGTTTTGCGTGCCGGGTCTGCCGACCTCCCCCACTATTGGCAGTGCACCGTGGTGACAGCCCCCACAATCCCAACGGCCCAACCCCAACCCCAACAACCGCAACCCCAACCCGGCCTGCACACCACAACCCAAACGGCCGAAACGCAACCGGCCGCGGTCCAATCACACCCCAAAGAAACCCCCCGAAAACCCGCCCCGCCCCGCCCGCAGGGCGTCATCGGCCCCGGCGGCGTGCAGTGGATGACCGCTGGCCGCGGCGTGGTGCATTCTGAGATGCCCGTGGTGGAGCGGGGGCAGCTGCTGCACGGCTTCCAGCTGTGGGTCAACCTGCCCAAGCGCGATAAGCTGTGCAAGCCGCGGTGGGTTGGGGGTGGGGGGAGTTTGGTTTTGGCGGTGTGAGGGCGCCCTTTTGCGCCGCCTGGGGGCGGTGCGCAAGCTGAGGACGAGGCAGGCGTTCGCGCAGCGGCAGACACCGTTAGTTTGAATCCCCTAAATCCCACAAATCAACCCCAAACCCCAAATCGAACAAAAAACCAACCCTTACCCAAACCAAAAACCCCAAACCGCCCCCCAACAGCTACCAGGACTACCAGCCAGAGTCCATCCCGGTCCTCGAGGCCGCCGGCGCGCGCGTGCGCGTGATGGCCGGCGACGCCTCGCTCGGCGGCAAAGCGGCGGCGGGGCCCATCGCGATGCGCAACCCGGGGCTGCTGCTCGATGTCTCACTGGAGCCTGGGGCAAAGTTTGAGCAGGTGGGCCGCTGCTGCCGGGGTTTGAGGGCCCAGGGGGCATGTGTGTGGGTGGTTTTGCGGGCTGGGGGCGTAGCGGTTTGCGTGCCGGCGGCTTGGAAGGGGCTTTTGGGCAGCACTGTGCATGGGGTGGCTCCCTAACACGGCCTGCAACATACCAAAACAACCTCCAACCCCCGAAACAACCAAAACGAAACGAACCCGCAGGCCGTGCCCGCCGACTGGAACGCGTTTGCCTATGTCTACGCCGGCGCCGGCACCATCGGCGGCGCCGAGGCGGCGCGCGAGCAGGCGGTGGTGCTGGCGGGGCCGGGGGACGGCGTCGCCGCGGAGGGGTGCGCGGGCGGCGCCGCGGGCGGCGAGGCGGCGCGGGCGGGGCTTGCGGCCCCTTGTTGTTGGGTCTGGCCGCGGCGGCGGCGGCGGCGGTGTCTGAGGGTTCGTGTGCGGGGGCGCTGCTGGAAGGCGTTTGGCCTGCTTCGCCGCAATGCGGGCCCCAACCTCGACTTGGGCTCTCAACTGGACACCTCCAAAGTCCAAACCCCACAAACCCCCCCCCCCCTCGCGCCCAAACCCCCGCAGCGGCGCGCCCGGCGGCCTGAGCTTCCTGCTGATTGCGGGGCGCCCCATCGGCGAGCCCATCGTGCAGCACGGGCCCTTTGGTGAGCGGCGCGCGGCGCGGGGAACCGCGGCTGCGCGGCGCGGGGCGTTGGCGCCTGGGGCTGCGTTGGGGACTTGGGGCTACCCGTATCTCCACCATGCGCGCGCACGCGTATGGGCGTGCGCACTGCGCAGCCCCAAACAAACTGGTCCCTGAAACAACCGACCCCCGAAAGCCCCCACCCGCCCAAAACCGCCAAAAACCGCCCGAAACCGCCAAAACCGCCAATGCAGTGATGAACACTCAGAGGGAGATCGAGGAGGCGTTTGCGGACTACCGGGCCGGCCGGCTGCAGAGGCGGGAGGACGACGTCTGGGCGGCGGACGAGCTTTGAAGGGGTGGAGGGCAGGGCTGCGGGGTTGAGGGGTTGAGGGGTTTGGGGGTTGTAAACCCCTCGTGGGCGGTTGTGCAACCTCCCGGCCGCAGGGGTTTTTGGTACTGCCCAAAGACGGACACAACAAGGGGCTGGAAACGCCCCGCGCGCGCGCTTTGGATGATGACGCATGCATTGGCTCCGACGATTGGGCTGTTCAGGCTGATCCTTTGCGCCTGTTTCCTTGGCGCGCGCCGGCAACCTACTTTTCGCATTCGGCGCCCACGTCTGCCTGGGTTTTGCTCCTGGGGGTTCTGTTTCTAAACCAGGCTTTTGGCTTGCTGCCCGAACGCAGCGATGTAAAGGGAATCAGGGACAGAAAACGCGGCCGCGGCGCGTCCGCAGCGGCGCCGGCAGCGGCAGGGAGCAGCGCGGCACCGGGGTGACTGCAGCGCAGACGACGGGCCGGGGGGCCATCTACCGGGCGCGCGGGCGTCGTACATGGCAGACGCATCGATCGCGCCCCGGTTGGACGCACACAGAAGGCGGTACGGGCCACGGCCGCAGCGCGACGGGCCCCAGATCAGGCCCCGGGCGTCGGGCTGAGCGCTCTGGCCCAAAATGGCCCCCAAGGACACGCCTATCGGTGAGTTGCAGCCGCACCTTGCGCCCCTCTGCTCCGCGGCCGCCCCGCCGCGCCCTCCCGCTGCGCGGCGCTGGACCGGTGCCGCCGCCCCCGAGCGCGCCCCGCCCCGCCCCGTCGCCGCCCCGAAACCCCTCCCCCCAACAAAGGCCTTTGGGAGTCCCCCGTGACCTCCGAGCTCATCGTATCCAAAACCCTCGGCCTCGGCGCACCGAGCCTGCTGCCCGACGGGACGGTCACATGGACAGAGGCGCGCCCCTCGGAGGGCGGCCGCACCGTCGTGGCGGCGCGGTGCGGGCGCCTTTCGCCTCTGCGCTTTTTCGGCTTGGCGGCTCGCGCCCGCAGTGCCTCGGCGGTTCCAAGTGCTTCTCAGGAGCCGCTCCGGTCGAATCCTTGTATACATACAGAAACGCTGGCGTTGACGCGGGGCCCCCCACAACATGCCTCGAGGCTGCGGCCCGCTGGCCCGCTGCAGGGCACCGCCCCTTCCCCCGCTTTCCACCCCGACCAACCCCCCACACCCAAACAAAACAAACCCGCCAAACGCCGCGCGCAGCCTGCCGGACGGCTCTGTCGTTGACATCACCCCGCCCCCCGCCAGCGGCCTCAACGTGCGCACCCGGGTTCATGAGTACGGCGGGGGGGAGCACCTGGCACTCGGTGACGGGCGGCTGGTGTTCAGCAACTTCTCGTGAGCGGTTTTCGGGGCTTGTTTTTGGGCGCGCCTGTCTTTTTGGGCTTGCTTGGGCCGTTTTCGTGGTGGGCGCCAACCCCCTCCTCCTCCAACCAAACCACACACACACACACACACCCAAAAAAAGGGACCAGCGCGCATACCTCCAGCCCCTCGCGCCCGGCGCCCCCGCGGCGCCGCTGACGCCGGCCGGCGCGGGCCTCCGGTTCGCTGACTACCGCGCCGACCCGGCCAGGGGCAGGGTGGTGGCGGTGTGCGAGGACCACTCGGACGCCTCGAGGGAGGCGCGCAACTACCTGGCGGCGATCGGTGGGGGCTTCTCCCCTTTTCGTTTGCGCAGTGTTTGCGGGAGTGTGCTTGCAGTGTGTGGTGTTGTGCGGGGGCGTGGTGCGGGCCTGCGGGGTTACACCAGCAGGCGCAGCGCGGTTTGAGGAAGGACCTTCAACCGCGCCCCCTTTCCCAGGCGAACCGCCCCACGCCGCCCCGCCCCGCCCTCGCCCCGCGCTTCGGACCCCGCAACCCGCACCCGGGCCGCCCCGCTCAAACCTCGAACCGACGCTCCACCCCCCACGCACGCACAGACCTGGCAACCGGCGCCGTCTCGACGCTGGCCGAGGGGGCGGATTTCTACGCCGGGCCCGCGCTGTCCCCCGGCGGCGCCGCGCTGGCGTGGATCGAATGGGACCACCCGTGGGCGGCGGGGGGCTTTGGCGGCTTGAAGTCTTTTCTCGGGCGGCGGCGTTCGGTGCTGGTTGCTTTGGAACACGGCGTTGCCTACGCAAAAAGCCTCCACAAAAGGCGCCCGCACCCCCCAACACATGCCCAGCAAACCCAAAACACGACCCGCCCACCCACCCCCCAAACCTGCCCCCCCCCAAAGGTCGATGCCCTGGGACGCCACGCGCCTGGTGGTTGCTGAGCTGGCGGCAGACGGAAGCCTGGTGGACAAAAGGTGGGGGCGCGCGCAGTCCGGGGGATTGGGGGGGCAGTCCGGGGCACATGCGGTCGGAGCAAGCTGCCTCAACCGCGCGCGTTGAAGAACAAAACCGGAGCAGCAACAGAAACCGCCGCAACAAAACCGCCCCCCCCCCAGCGTCGTTGCCGGCGGTCCCGGCGAGTCTGTGCAGCAGCCGCGGTGGGATGCGGAGGGGGGCCTCTACTTCGTGAGCGACAGGACAGACTGGTGGGCGGAGCGGCTTGCCAGCAAAGCTTTGAACTCTTTCAAGGGGTTCCTGCAGGGTTCAAGCAACATGAGTCGGGGGCTCGCCTTGACACGTCGCAGCCCAGGCAAAGCGGCGGCCATTGAAGAAATAAACCCGAAACCCCCGAAACCGCCCCACAGGTGGAACCTGTACCGCCTCGACCCCCCATCGGGCGCCGTAACCGCCGTACTGCCGATGGCCGCCGAGTTCGGACTGCCGCCCTGGACGCTCGGACTGCGCACCTACGCACCGCTGCCGCGCGCACAGTCCAGGGGGCAGTCCGGGGGGCAGTCCAGGCGGCTGGTGCTGGCCGCCTTTAACGACCCAAAGGCCGCTGGCTCCCAGCTGGGGCTGATCGACGCCGGGGGGCAGTCCGGGGGGCGCCTGCTGGGCTGCCTGGACTGCGGCCTGTCGGCGGCGCGCGGCGGCTGGGGCGTGCGCGTGGGGCCCGGCCCGGGCGGCGGCGGGCTGGCGGTTGTGGTGGCTGCTGGGTCGCCGACCCGGGCCCAGGCCATCATGATGCTGCAGGTGGGGCCTCGCCTTTTTTTGGAGGGATGGGGGTTCAGACCCGCCAGTAGCTGCCTCCCCCTTGAAACGCACAGGCGCAGGCGCGCACGCTCACCAGCAAGCAGCCCCGCCTGCGAGGCTGGTGACTGACAAAAACTTCCAATGTGCGTCGACGCCTTGGGAGCCGCAGGTCGAGAGCGTCGAAGCCCTGCTGGCCAGCGGGCCGGGTGACTGGGTGACCCTCAAGGCCAGCAGCGACGTGCAGGTCTGGGTTTTGAGGGGTGGGATTGCCTTGGTTTGTTTTTGTGCGTGTTTGATTTGATCCGGGGTGCTGTTTCCTGCGCGCTTTTGGGGGGCCGTGGCGCCAATGCGAGCGGCCGCCACAGACGCGCAGCCCGAGCGCTGCGCTGCGCGGCCGTGGCTAGACAACGTTGTGCTAGCCAGGTCACCCAAAACGCGCACCCGCATTCGAACCGCCCCGTGCGACAGCTGGACCCCGGATACCTGTCCGCCCCCCGCGCCATCCAATTCGAAACGGCGGGCGGGGCGACCTCCCACATGAACTTCTACCCGCCTGCAAGCAGGGACTGCCGCCACCTGCCCGGCCAGCTGCCGCCGCTGCTGGTCAAGATCCACGGGGGTGGGTCGAGATCGTTGCAGGGGTTGGGTGGGGGGTTGGGGGTTTGGGGGTAGGGCTGGGTCTGCGCCCAGCCCCCCACTGCCTTGGAGCTGTTTTGCACAAAGCTCGCCTCTCCCGCGCCTGCCCGCGCCCAACCAAGCGACGGCCAGCTCAGCTGCGGGAACCGTCCCGAACCGTAACACACCCCACCCCTGCCCCCAGGCCCCACCTCTGCCGCGTCGTCGCTGCTCAATTGGTCCTACCAATGTTGGACCTCCCGCGGTGGGTCTTAAACCCCAAACCCTGGGGGGGCCTTCTCTTTCGCTTTCGCTCCGCGTCAGCCCTTTTTGCAACGGTTCTGAAGCCTGAGCGGGCGGGTGCCCTTCTTCTTACATGTTCAGAGTTCAGACCTCTCCCTTTCTTGATCAGGCGTGCCCCCAAACAGCCGCAAAAGGCTGCGCAAACCCGCAAGCCTGAAAAACTTGATTGTTGCCATGAAACGCAGCCCCGTTTCCCCCTTCCCCCCCCCCAGGCTTTGCCATAGCGGATGTCAACTATGGGGGGTCCACCGGCTTTGGCCGCAAGTACAGGGAGAGGCTAAAGGTAGGGGGCAGGGGTCTATCTACTCCTTATCTACTCCTTATCTACTCCTTGCTTTGCCTTGTTTGCCAAGCGCAGGACAAGCAAACCAAGAAAAACAGGGCCCCGGACCTCAAAATCGCATCAAACCAACCAACCCTTTTTTTCTCCTAGAAAACCGCAACCAATCGCCCCCCAAACCCCCCCTCCAAACCGCCAGGGCCAGTGGGGGGTGGTGGACGTGGACGACTGCTGCGCCGCCATAAACTCCTCAAAGCTCCCAAACCAGCCCCAAAACACCCCCAATAAAACCGCCAGGGCCAGTGGGGGGTGGTGGACGTGGACGACTGCTGCGCCGCCGCGCGCCACCCCGCCGCCGAGGGGCTGGTTGACCCCCGCCGCCTCACCATCGACGGCGGCAGCGCTGGGGGGTACACCACCCTGGCGGCCCTCGCGTTCAGGCGCGCGCGCGCGCGCGCGCGCGCCTTGTTGAGGGTCTCTTTGCGGTCATGTGGCGTTTGCGGGCGTGCCTTGCTTTGGGGTTTGCGTGCGGGGCTGCGGTGTGGTGTTTGCGGGCTTGGGGTGTTTACGCGCTTCGCCTGCCCCCATTTTTGCACCTGCCCTGCCCTGGGTTGGAGGTCAGGAAGCTCATGTCGTCTACAACCTCCCACCCAACGCGCCGGGCCCTGCACGGTCGCGTGGCGGGGGCCGCTTTGCCGCACCCCCCGCCTTGGCTCTCCCCCACGCCCCACCCCAACCCTACCCCCCAAAAACCTTTGTCAAACGAACTCAGCCTCCTTTTTCCATCAGCACAGCCGCCCCAACCCATCAAAACTCGCCCAAACCACCCACGAACCGCCAAAACAACGCCCCCAAACCGCCCCAAAACCGCCCAAAACCGTCAGGGACGTGTTCCATGCAGGCACCAGCCTTTACGGCGTGGCGGACGCGGAGCTCCTGGCAAAGCACACCCACAAATTCGAGAGCCGGTGCGGACGGCGCGCCGTTTCGTTTTGTCTTTCCGCTGGGGCTAGGGGGGGGCGCTGCCCTGCCGCCGCGGCACTGGGGCTTCGTTTTCGCGCGCGCGTCGCCGCTGGGCGGTGGATCGAAGCCCAATCCCCCAAACCCCCTCAAAAAACCCCAAAACTTCCGGCTGGCAGTTACCTGGACGGACTGATCGGGCCCTACCCGCAGGCCAAGGCGCTGTACGAGGAGCGCTCCCCCATCCACTCGGCCGACAAAATATCGGCGCCCTGCATTCTGTTCCAGGCGCGCGCGCTTTTTTGGCTCTTTGGAGCTCTGTGTGCCTTGGCGGCTTTGGCTGTGTGTGCGCTGGCTTTGAGTGCGTTTTCCCTGCGTGTTTGGACTCCCCAGCGGCTCTGTCCGGCTTTGGGGGGGTTGATCGGGGGTCTTGGAGGGGGCGCTGGCCCCCCTTTGGGCATATTGGCCCCATGCAGCAGCCCGGCAGCTGCCCTCCGCCTCAGAGGGCCTGCAAGGAGAGCCTGCAGACAATCAAGCAGAAAAAACAGCACATTTTCCCCGTTTAAAACGCAACACCCCCCCCAGGGTGACGAGGACGAGGTGGTCCCCCCCGAGCAGGCCGTGGCCATGCACGCCGCGCTGCTGGCGCGGGGCCTGCCGACCGCGCTGGTGCTGTTCAAGGGGGAGCAGCACGGCTTCAGGGGGGCGGGCGCGATCCGCGCCGCGCTGGAGGGGCAGCTGTACTTTTATGGAAAGGCGCGCCGCTTTGGGGGCGGGCGCGTTTGTTGGTGCTGCGGTTGCTTTCCGTGGATTCAGCTGCCGCCGCCGCCGCCGCCGCCGCCGCGCGGTGCCTGCCTGCGGCAGCTGGCCGGCCCCTGAGAGGCCGTGTCGAGCCCCACCTGGCGGTTTCAGTTGTGACCTTGAACCCCCCCCCCCCAAACCACCATTCAAAAACCCTCCCGCAACCGCCCTTGCCCAGGTGCTGGGCTTCCCCTCCAGCTACCCCCCAGATCTGCAGCCCATCCATATCGACAACCTGCAGCCGTCTGTGGCGTGAAGAGGGGCCGGCCCGGAGCGTGCCAGGGGCTGGCGGCCCGCCCCTTTGGAGGGTGCGGCTGCGGCGGCGGCGGCGGCGGTGGCGGCGGCGGCGCTGCGCGCGCGCTCAGCGGGCGGGCGGGCGAGTTGACGGCGAGTTGGACGCGATCTGAGTGACCGATTGATGCGTGATTTAGTTCGTTCCGCACTTCGATCGGGCCTTGAATCCCCGGTCGCGGCCCAGTTGACCGCGCATCGCGTTGTTTCCCCGCGCGCCCTGAGGGCTGCGCTTGAAAGCACGCAGCCCTGCAAATCACCCCGCCATGCCCTGCTGCGCCTGCTCCGGCGCGCTGGGGGCGGCGCCAGTCGCCGCGCCGCCGAGCGCCGCCGCGCCGCGCGACGCCGGCCCGCGCCGCGGCGACGTCTGGGCGCGCGTGGACCTCCGGGGCTTTGCGCTGGCGCCGCGGTCGGGGTGCTTTGACTGGCGGCTGCTGCACGGCGTCGACGTCGATGACGCGGTGCGGGGGGGAGGGAGTTTTGGTCGGGTTGGGGCTGGAGCTGGTAAACATGTACTGTTGGCCGCAAGTGCGAAAGGGCGAGGGGTGGGGAGGGGAGGGAAGGGGACACGAAGCGCGCTGCCATGCGACGCGAGGGGTTGCCGCAACGCGCGCCCAGCGCGCCGCGGCCGAGGTGTGCAAGAAGAACCCTCCGGGCACCGAACCCCCACCCGCCTCCCCACCCCAGGCGCGCCGCGCCGACGTGGCCGCGCTCGAGGCGGCGCTCCCCGCGCTGCTCTCCGCCGACGCCGCCTCGGAGCCCGCCCTGGCGCCCCAAAACGGTGCCCAGGCGTTCGGCCTGCTGCAGCTTGCGGTGGAGTGGCTGTGGCAGCGGAGGGACGCGCACGTGCGGCTCCACGCGGCGCACGCGGCGGCGGCGGACGCGGCGGCGGGGTGCGTCTGGCTCTGCGCGTGCGCGCGCGTTTGCGGTGGCCGTGCTCGTGTTGCCTGCCGCGTTTGGGGTGCTTGCGCGCTGTCGTCGGCATGCCGCGGTTGGGAGTTTGACCAACGCCACCTCGGCTCCCAGCCGACCCCGCAACCACCCACCGCCCCTCTCTCAATGCAAGCAATGACTCAAAACCAAACCCCCCAAGGTGGGTGGATGCGGCCAGCACCTATCTGGAGGCGGGCGGGCGCCTCCTGGAGTGGCTGCAGCAGCGGAGGGGCGGCAACTCGCCAGATCACTCTGATCTGGGCAGCAGCGGCGGCGGCGGCAGCGGCGGCGGCGGCGGCAGTGGCCCCGAGACGCGCCGCGGCGTGCCGCTGCAGCTGCTGTCCGAGGCGCGCGGCGCGAGGGAGGCGCTGGGGCGGGCGGACGCGGCGCACTGCGCGGCGCTCGATGCTTTGGAGGCGCGCCGGGTGGGGAGGCCTTTTCGCGGCCTTTGCTTTCATTCGTTTCCTTTGGTCTTTGAGTGCTTTGGCGCTTCGGCCTTGGAGCAAGCTTTGCGTCTGACCAGGCAGCAGAGACAGCCCCAAGGACGGGGTTTCTCCAGTCCAAACCTCCACCCCATCGCACACCCGCGCCCGCGCACGCGCCCCAAACGCGCCCCGCACCCCAACCTCACGCCCCGCGCAGGAGGAGCAGCGCGCGGCGCGGCGCGTGAGGCTGCGGCGGGCGCGGGCGGAGGTTTGCTGGCGGCGCGTTTTCGCGGTCGACCTGGCGGCCATGCAGGTGGGGCTTTCTGGGGTGGGGAGGGGAGGCTTTCCGGTGGCTGCCAAGTTGGGATTTGGTAGCGTTATGTATGCTGTGCATTTGGTGGCTTGTGCCATGTCTTTGGAATGGGGCATAGGGCGGCATTTGTTTTGGCGCAGACAAGCGGTGTGACGCCCTCCAGCCACGCCGCCCAACACTCACCAAATGACACGCGGCACGACCACGGGCCCGCCCGCTCTCCAACGAAACTTAGGACCGGCCAGACACCGCGTCATTGGAGGAGCTCATCCCCCTCATCGCATCCGCGGCGCTCTCCGCCGAGGCGCCCGGCGCGGTCGGCGCCCGCCACCTGCGGCAGCTGATAGGGCTCGCCCAGGCGGGGGCGGACTATTTGGCCGCGCTGCTGGAACAGACGGGGGCAGCGCTGGTGCGTTTGGGGGCGCGGGCGGGGTGGAAGCCCTCGCGCCGCGCTGCACTGGGGAGTCTGACTCCTGATTGCACTTGGGAGTCTGAACTCCCGGTGGCGGCTGCTTTTTACTCGGGCGGGTGGTGTGCTTTTTGCACACCAGCACATCAGGGCCTGGGAGGCTCAAACCTGTGGAAGGCCCAAAACCGCCGACTCAACCCAAAACCCCCGGCGCAAACCGAAACCGCCGCAGGCCGCCGAGGCGGCGGCGCTGAGGGACGTCAGCCTGCCGATCCCTGAGCTCGAAACCGCCTGCGAGCAGCTGCGGACCGAATTGGATGCGGCCCTCGCCGCGGCAGAGGCCGCGCCCCGGCCGGCGCGGCGGCAAAGCGGGCGGCGGCAGCAGCGGCAGGCTGAAGCGACGCCCGCATCGCCGCGGCACGCCGCGGCCGAGGCCGAGGCCCAGGACGCGCCGCCGGCGCCGGCGCCAGGCACGCCGCAGCATCCAGGCGCGTGGTTGCCGGCGGTCTGGCCTCTGCCGTGTGTGCTGTCCGCGCCGCCGCTGGCGCCGGCAGCAGCTGCCTGGCCAATCGCCAACGCCGTCAGTGCCGGCGCCGGCGCCGGCACTGCGGCGCTGCGCGACGCGGCGGCGGGAGTGCGGCTGCGGCTGGAGACATTGGAGAGGGAGGTCCGATGGGAGCGGGAGCGGACGGAGGAGCTGCGGCGCGCCGCGGAGGAAGCTGCTGAGCTGACTGCCCGCCTTCCCGCGGCGCTGCCGAAGCCCGCGTCGCCGTCGCGGCGGCGGCAGGCCTCGCCGCCGCCGCGGTCGCCGGGAGGGCTGCGGGAGGGGGAGGGGAGCCCGGGTGGGTCTGGTTGCCGGGGGCGGGCGCGCTGTTTGCTGCGCTGCTTGCTGCCGAGAGGGGCCCGCGCACCAAACACCGGCGCGCGGTGCGACCCCAGACCGCGCAGGCTGTCTCATGAGGGAGCAGCGCGCGCAACATCCTGCCTCTGCCATTGGGTCTTGGTTTTGGGAATACGGAGAGCCGAGGGGCTCGTCAATACTAATGATTAATGACCGATCACCAAACCCCAACCCCAGGCCGTGTAGTCATAACCGTCGACGAGGACGCCATGCGGTCCGCTGAGCTGGCGCATGCCAGCAACCGCCTCAGCCGCCACATTAGCGACGTTGTGGCGGGGCACGCGCTGGCGAGAGGGTGCGCTTTTGGGGGGAGGGGGCGCCGCTTTTGCAGCGTTTAGGGCCCGTTTGCGCGCGGGGTTCCACCTTGCGAGCCCAGACTGTTGATACCAGTGCGGCCTGTTGCTGCGGACTGCAGGGCTTTACAAAGGCACGCTAGCTGTGAAAAAGGGTCCCCCACCGCTTCGCTCTGCGCCGTCAACGCAGGCTTGCCCAGTCGCGGCGCGGCCGCTTTGCCTCCGGCGGCGGCAGCCCCACCGTCGCCATCCGCGCCGTCGCGCGGACGGGCGCCGGCGGCCTCACGGGTGGCTTGTTTGGAAGCCCTGCGGCCGGCGGCGGCTCGGGCGCGGCGCTGGCGGGCGGCGGCAGCGGCGCCGGCGGCGGCGGCGGCGCCGCCGCCGCCGCCGATCCCCAGCAGCAGCAGCAGGAGCAGCCCCCCGCCGCCCCATCGCCCGCGGCGCGCGCGTCGGCGGCGGCTGCGGCTGCCGCGGCGGCGGCGGCGTGGGCGCAGTCCGTCAAGGCATACAAAGGGGTGTGGCAGACGCTGGCCGAGGAGGTGGCGGCAAAGTCCGAGGCGGCGCGCGCGCGCGGGGCGTACGCGGCGCTGCAGCTTCCGCCGGAGAGCGCGGCGGCGGCGCCGGCGCACATCGCCGCCGCGCCGGCTTGAGCGGCGGGTCGGCGGCTGAGGCGGCGGTGGCGGTTGGGGCAGCAGTGGCGGTGCGTATGAGCGGGCTGCAAAGGCCAGCGCTTGGCGCACAAGCCCTGCCCTCACCTGCCCGTCAAAGCGCCTGCGTGGGCTTGTGCGAAGGCTCTTATTTGCGGATCTGGCCTGCCCTTGTTTGACCAGCTGACCAACGCCAGCATCTGGTGGGTTTGCTGGCCAGTGCTGGGTCCCCCAGGCCAGAACATAAAGAGTAACCCGACCCCTGCTGTCAATGCGCGGGCGAGCCCGCTGGTTGCCTGGCTGGGCTGGAGGGACCGTTTTGGAGCGCGGTCTCGATTTTGCATTACAGGGCGTGCCGCGCGCAAAAGGCCTGCGGCGCGCACGTGGCATCTCGCTATGCCTAATCTCGCTATGGCTCAAAAACAGTGGGGGATGTGTCAACGCTGTTGCGCCGCACGCGTGCGTGTGGCCGTGCTTGCGTTGCCGAGTGGGTGGGGATTCGCAGACGAGGGGGCCGCCCCGAAGGCCAAGGGGCGCAATGCAATCGACGTCGGCGTGTGTGTTATCTGATGACTCGATAGGCAACGCCGGGCGGCCCCCGCGCGACTGCGCGAGTGGCGCGGCGGCTGGGGGTTGGTGCGTACTCTGGCCCGGGTTGTGTGTGCTGTGCTGTGCTGTGCGCGCCGACACGGGCAGGCAGTGCTTTCCGACGCAAACGGCTAGCCAAAGTGCGGCGCGGCAGGGCCGGCGCCGGATCGGGGGGCATTGGGGGGCGGGGCCACGGCCAGGAAGCGCGCGGCGCGGCAAGACGCGGCGCGGCGCGGCACGCACGGCCGCTCCGCGCCGCGCCGCGCGGGCCGGCGCTCCTCTTATGCGAACACATAACCAGAGGCGGGGGCGGGATGGTTGGGCCGGCGTGCCGCGGCTATTTGCATGGCTCGTGGGCAGGGCTCGGATATCAAATGCTGGGATGTGCAAAATCCTGGGCACCGAGCGGGACCGCCCCTGGGGGAGGGGCTTGCCGGCCAGCCGCCGGGTCTGGCAACAACAACGCACACCAAAGAGGCGGCCGCGCCGCGCCGCGAGGGGGCGCGCGGCGCGGGCGCAGGCTAGGGGCCGCGCCCCGTGACAGCGGATGCGGGCAAAAGGGGGAACCGATGTGGGCGCACAACCGGGGTGAGTTGCTAGTCAACGTCGTGGGAGGGGGCAGCTTCAGGGATCGATGCAGGAGATAGATACAGGCCGGCGCGGCGGGCGCGCGCGCGCGCGCGGCAACAGAGCGCACGCGCGCGCGGCGCGCGCCCGCCGCCGCGGCAATCCGCCAGGCGGGCGCGGAGCTGGTGGGGCAGGGGTGGTATTGCCGGCCAACGAGGGGTGCTCGCGCAAAGAGCGGCGGGCCTAGGGGTTTGCAACCAGCGGGCGCCAGGGCGCGGCCGGCCGCCGCAAGGAGGGCGGCCGAGCGCGCGCGCGCACGCTTGGCGCCCGCACAGGGGTTGGTCCGACACAGATGGGGGGTCGGGGGCGCGCGCGCGCCGCCACGAGCCGGCGGCGGCCGCATCTCCCCCGCCCGACGGCCCGAACAGGGGGGGGGGGGGGGGGCACAAACCCAGGTGTGGCGCGCGCAGCCGCCGCTGCTTGCAATGGCGGCTATTGGCTAGTGGTGCGCGGCATTCGCAGGTTGGATGCTGCGCGCGGGAGCGGCAGTTTTTTTAGTAGGCGGGGGCAAGTCCCCAGTGAGCCGGTTGGCCGCGGGTGGCGCGGTAGGGGGTTTAGAGGAAAGGGCGGAGGGGGTGAAGGGGCGGGTGCGGTTCACGCGCCGCAGGCGGCATGCATTTGGAGGGTGCCTCGCCCAGGGCGAACGGAGGGGCCTTTTTGGAGCGGCGCAGGGGGGCCGGCGGGGGCGCACTTGGGCGCCCCGGCGGCCCCGCGGGCGCGGGGAGTTCAAAAGGCGTGCAGCGGAGGGGGGCCGGGGCTACGCGAATGGGTTCGCGGGGCTTGCACGGCAAACAATACAGAGACAGTGCGTGTCACATAGTGCGCCGGCCGGCCAAGCAGGAGGGTCAACGAGGCTGGACAGTCGGGGGGGTGTTGGGTGCCGCGCCGCACGCGAGGGGCCGGCCGGCCGGCCCCGCGGTGGGCGGGCACTGGCGTGCGTAGGGGTGTTTGGTGCGTAGTTCTTCCTTTTAAACCTGAGACATTTGCGCATCGCTTGACCCCTGGGAAAAACAAAGCGCCGCCGCCGCCGCGGCAAAGCGCGCGCGCCGGAAGGGGGGGCGAGCCGCGGCGGGGGCGGGGGCGGCAACGGCAAAACGAATAGGTGCGGTGGCGGGTCGGTCTCCTTTGGCTCTTTGGGTTCATTCCTCCTGGTAGTGCGCGCCGCCGGCTGGCAAACTCCTGGGGGCGCTCCCTGAGCCCCGTGCAGACCGCTTTAGTGTGCCCAATGAGGAAGAGGGCTAGTGCAAAAACCCTGCAAAAGTGCGAAGCATTTGCGACGCGCGGGCAGAGGCGCGCACCGCCGCGCCGCGCCGCCTGCGCCGCTGAAGCTTTGAACCCCCGTCCAAGTGTATACTAGTCGTGCAGCCGCGGCTGCGGTGCGCGCGTGCGCAGGACGGCGCGTTGTCTGGGTTCGCAGCCTAGTACTCCAGCTAGGGAAAGAGTTCGGGCGGGTTCGGCTGGTTCGCGGCAAACCAAACGCAGTGCCGTGAGCAGAGGGGCCAACCAAAAGTTCTAGAGGGCCAGTGCGGACGCAATGTGTGGGTGGTGGGTATTATGCGCGCGGAGTGGCAGGGTCTGTCTTGAGGGTGTGCGCGCCACTCTGGCGCGCTGCGGCCGCGCGGTCGACGCCCGGGCGACGCCGCAGCGGGGCAACCTTGCGCTGGCGCTGGAGCCAGCACAAGCCAGTGCAAAGTGCGTGGTGGAGAGGGGGGAGGCAATGCCATGCACGCGCCCTGCGCGTGGGGCAGCCGCGTCCGGTGTGCGTTGGATTCCGTCGCAGACGTGGGGCCGGGGATCCGGCGCGGCCGCCGGAATTCCGACAGGGTTTGGCTGGGCGCGCGCGTGGCCACATTGCCGGCAGTCAACTCACATGGTTGGACTGCGGGGGCGCTGAGGTGCGGGGTCCAGTCCCGGCGCCTGCGGCCCTCTGCGCCCGCCCTGCCGCGCCAACGGGCGGGGGGGGGGGAGGGGCCGGGGCGGCCAGCGCTGCAAGGGGGCGTGCGTGTTGACTGTTCAAGCGTTTGCTGCGGTCGTTTGTGGCTCTCAAGCCTCTCGGGTGGGGTGCGCCGCGAGCGTGTGGCGGCGCGGCGGCCGGCTCGTCTCTAGTAGGGGCAAGGCCTGGGGCGCGCGGCGCGAGCGCGCGCCGCCTGGGTCCCCTTTTGGGTGGTCTGGTCTACGCCGGCAGGACAGCGTGGGAGCTGCGGGTGACGGGCGGAGCGTGGGTGGCGGGCAGCGCCAATAGGCGGCCGCTTGCGGAGGCTCGAACACACATGAACTGCCCAACACGTTGCGCTGAAACGGAAAAGCGAGGGTGAGGGAGAAAGCATAAACGCAGCTGGGGCAGGAAGAGCCGGCAGACAAAAAAGCGTACAGACCAATGCGAGGGGAGCGAAAAAAAGCCGGGGTTTGGAAAAAAACGGTGCGGCCCAGCTAAGCTGACGCAGGGCTGGGACCGCTCTCTCTGGGCCACGGGGCGGGGCCCGCGGCGGCCCGCGCCGCGCGGGCCGCGCGCCCTTGGGGGCGTTTATGTGTGCGCGCTAGTAGTCATCGCTGTCGGTCGCGCGGGCAACGCTCATGTCTGTCTGTCTGTCCGTCTGTCTGCCTCAGCACAGCAGCAGCTCTTGGCAGGGGTCCCACGCGTCGCAGCCGGCGTCCGCAGCGGCGTCGTCCCCCCAGAACGACCAGCCGCAGTGCAGCGCAAAGCTCTCGTCCTCGTCGGCGGGGAGCAGCGGCGGCGGCGGCGCTGCCTCCGCGGCTGCCTCGGCGGCGCAGGGCGCCGGCAGCAGGCTGACGGGCTCGGGCCGGGGCTGGGGCTGCAGCTGCAGCGGCCGCGCGGGGCCCAGCAGCGGCGCCGGCGCCGCGGCGCCGGCGAAGCCAAAGGCGCACACGTCGAGCGGCGCCGCCGGCGCGGCGACGCAGCCGGCGAACAGCGGCGGCGGCGGCGCGGGGCCGGCGTGGCTGACGCTCAGGCCGAGCACGGGCGACAGGCACGGCAGCATGGCGGGCGCCGCGGCCGGCGCCGGCATCGGCAGGTATGGCAGCCCAGCTGCCGCGGCCATCGCCGCCACGTCAATAGGCGCGGCGGCGGCGGCGGCGGCGGCGGGGAAGGTGCTGAGCCACACGCCCGCGGTGGCCGCGGCGGACGCCGGGGTGCAGAACAGCGCGCGCGCCGGCTCGGGGAGCGACAGGGGGGACGGGGCGGCCAGCGGCAGCGCCGGCGGCGGCGTGCCGGCCAGCCCGGTCAGCGTGGAGGCGCAGCTGACGGAGCGCGGCAGGCCGGCGGCCGCGCCGGCCGTGCTGTTGCCGAAGCTGCCGCTCTCGCTGGTGCGCGGCGAGCCGGGGTAGGGGCACGCCGACAGCAGGAGCGCGGCCGCGGCCGCGCGTGTGGCGTCGTTGGCGCCCGAGGGCGGCCGCGTCGCGAGCGCAAAGCCGGCCGGCGGCGCCCAGGTGACGGCCGCGGCCGCGCCGCCGGCCTCGCCGCCGGCGCCAGAGCCGGGGCCCGCCGCAGCGGTCGGCGCCGGGGCTGCGGCCGCGGCCGCCTTCTTGCGCTGGCCCGAGGCGCGCGGGCGCTTCGTTCTGGGCCGCGACGCCCGCGGCGCGCGCGGCGCCTTGGCGGGCCGCGGTGAGGTGCTGCCGCTGCCGCTGTCGCGGCCGCGCTTGCGGCTGAGCGCCTCGATGGCGCCCATGTTGGAGTTGCCCAGGAAGCGGGGGAGGTTGGCGCGGGCCGCCACGCCGCCGAAGTTGGTGGCGGCGTCGGGGCCGAAGAGCAGCAGCGCGCCGCAGTCGAAGGCCTGCGCGGCCTCCACCTCGTCGGCAAACCTGCGGGTGGGTGGAGTGGGGACGGGTGGGCCGGGGGGCGGCAGGGGAGGGGTCAGCGTCAGAGGCCGCATGCATGGGGGGCAGCGCAGTGAGCAGAGGGGGCTGCATGGGAGTGAGAGGCGCCGGGCACCCGGTCTGGGCCAAAGCGCGCCGGCGCCGCCGCCGCAGCCGCCCCAGAGGCAGCGCAGTGGTACAAAACCCAGATCGGGTCGGGGCGGGGGGCGCCAGCGGCTGGGGGCCCCTGCCGAAACGCGTGCGCCTCGCCGGCCATCTGGCGGGGCCTCCGCCCCGGTTTCCCCCAGCCGATGGCCGCGCCCCCAATGGCCGCCGGCCGGCCCGCGCACCTCCCCACGTGGCGCTGCTTTCCGTTGAAGCTAATGCGCACGCGCCAGCACTGCTCCTGGCGGTCCCAGGCGAGGCCCTTGTACAGCGACTTGGGTGGGGTGGAGCGCTTCAGTGCGCCGCCGCGGAACGCGGGCGCGGTCTCGTCCACGGGGGCCTCGCGGCCGCGCGGCGGCACCATGGCCTCGGCTTCGATGATCGCGTCCGTTTTGGCGAGGTCGGGGCCTGCGGGGCGGGGAGCAGCGGGAGGAGGGCCAGGGTTGGGGAGGGACGACCCGGGGCGGGACGATCGCGCGGTAGGACGGCCCCGGCCCGGGTGATACGATTAGAAGGGCGTTTTTGGCACGTACCGAGCCGGGCGGCACGCCGAGGACTGCGCGATCACGCGCGCGGCAGCGCCTTTTCGCCGTAGCACGCTGGGCCCACCCCGCGCGGCGCGCCCCAGACGAGTCCGTACACCGTATACCCTTAGATCTCGCACCGTTAGCCCTTCTGAGAAGCCGCGCGGGCCGTGCACGCCTCCGGGGGGCTGTGTGTGTAGTGCCGCGGCCGCCGGTCGTTATTGCAATTTGCGCTGTCCCTCGACGCTAAAACCTTTCCCTGGTTGACTTTGGGCACGGCAGATGCCTGCGGGATCGGGAAAATCGGCCTGTGTAACCCTCATCCGGCACTCGGACATTCACTGAGAACTCGCGACTCGCATTTTCCCCCCTCAACGCCGCGCCGATCGGCCCCTGCTTGCCTGCAAAGCAACTGTTTCTCAGCTAGGCTTCTTCCAGGAGCAACTGGGGGCGCGGCGCAACCCGGTCGCGCGCTGCCGTACCCTGTCATCCGCGATCAGGGCACCGGGGGATTGCAGGCGGGATGCGGGGCGCGCGTACCCCTGATCCTGACCCCCTGGCCTGAACTCTAGTTTGAACGTGCACTTTTTTTACAGTCGGGCGATGCGGGGGCCATGCGCACTTTGTGAGTCACGACGCGAGCCATGCCTCCTCCCGACGGCGCAATCACAGGCAGTGCGCAGGCCGTGGGCGCCCCGGCAGATCCGCCAAACCGAAAGCAGGCCTGTGGGCGGAGGCGGCGCGGGCGGGCGCGGTTGCGTGGGCTCATGCGATGGGCGGGCCAGCCGCGCCGCGGCGGGGCAGCCATCACTTGGGACGGGCCCAAAGCGAGCCCAAACTTGGGGTTTGATTTTGCGTCAGATATTGGTTCCAGCGATTTCAGCCCGGCCGGTCCGCGCGAGCGCGGGGGCCACTAAGAAGACCGTCGTGATAAACTGGTCTGTATCATCCCACGCAAAAAAAAGGAGCGGCGGCGGCGGCGGCCGGGGCCGGCAGGCGGCGCGGCAAGCAGGCAGGCGGCGAGCCGGGCAGGGCCGCAGCGCCCTGCAGCGGCTCACCATTCCCGGCAACTTGTTTCCTGGCAACGCGCCGGCGGGAAGGGTGGGGGGGAGGAGTTCCGGGGAAGGGGGGGCTCGGCGCCTGTGTGGGCGGCGGCGGGGTGCGGAGGGGCGCGTCGGCGGGGCCGGCCGCAGCGTGGCGCGGAGCAGCGCCGGCGCTGCGCTGCGCGGCGGGCTGTGCGGGCGGGGGCGCATGCTCTCGGCGGTGTAGTGAGGCCGTGAGCACCTTACGGCGCCGCGCGCTGGGTCTGCTGTCGCTGTCGCTTTGTGTGAGTTCAGGGCACTGCATTGTTTACTCCCTGCCTCGACCGTCGGACAGCTTTTGCGTGATCTGGCGCGCGATCTGGCGCGGTTGAGGAGGCCTTTTGATCGGCCTCGGATCGCCACCGCACTGCCGCGGCGCACCGTTTTTGAAGGGCAGGCCGAGGCTTTATCACAACCCCCACGTGGCCGGTGATGGCTCGGGCGCGCGGGCCGGGCCTGTGGCGCGCCATTGCCCGGGTGGTTGCGGGCGGGGGGAAGGCGGGGGTGATAAGGAGGGTCCGTGCATGGTTTGGGGCTGGTGTGAGGCCTCAAGGCGGCAGCTCAGAGGCCCGTTTGTCATCCCAGATCAGGATGTTGGGGGCAGGAGACCCCCGTTCGGGCGGGGTTCATCATAGCCAGGCGCACAAGCAATGCAAAGGCATTTGGGCAGCTCAGGAGCCAACGTTTCATCCAAAGAGGTAGAAAGTGGGGGCAGGAGACCCCCGGTTTGGCAGGAATCATCACAGCTGTAATCGAAACACACATCGCCACGCAAACAACGTCCAACGCAAGGCTCAGAAGCCCTTTTCTCACCCCTTGGGAGGGTGCAAGCGGGGGCAGGAGACCCCCGGGCGGGCAGGCGTCATCACAGCCTTGCAAACAGCAAGAACCACACGGGCTCGCGGATACCCAATGAAAAAGCAAAACAAAAGCTTTCAAAGGCGGCCCTCACCTGTTGTGTCTCGGTTGCGCAGCTTGCAGTTGCGGGCCTCGGCCGTTGATCACTTCGGGGGGGAGGGAGGAGTCATCTCATGGAAAAAGGAGCTTGTTGCCGCTGAGGTGGAGGGGGGGGGCGTTCGAGGCGGGGGCAAGGCAGCGGTTGGGTTGCTGGAAGAGAGAGCGACGGTGCGCACGTGCGTGTGTGTGTGCTATTTGGAGCTGGGGGGCTCAGGAGAGTCAAACCGTTTCTCGTCAACACACGAGGTGATTACGAAACACGGACCAATAGGTTGAATGGTCATCACAGCTCCCCAGCTTGTGTTGCGGCACATGCAAAGTCAACAAACACACAGCTAAAGCATGGCTCCGAAGCCCAGATCTCACCCCATGAAGGGTGCGAGCGGGGGCAGGAGACCCCCAGGAGGGCAGGCGTCGTCATGGCCGGCAGCGGCAGCAAGAACACACACACACAAAACACAAAAACACAAGAGGAATCAGACAGCACGCGAGCAAAAGGACTCCAGGGGGCTTGTCCAAGGGTCAGATCGTACTGGCTTGATGCGGCTGTTGAGGTCCGCAACAAAAAGTTTCTCGAATCAGCGTCGATCATACGGGGAAAGTCTGCATCAACCCCTCGAACGGCTAAGCTCCTGGAGCCCTCTGGGGGCAAGTCAAAAGGGGCAATTAAAGAAGCGAGGCGCACGCGTAGAGCGCCGACCCAAGCAGCAAAGCTCAAGCGACAAGCTCAGCAACAGAAAGACGACAACGGAAGCGGTGCGCACGGCTCAGAGGCCCGTTTGTCATCCCAGATCAGGGTGTTGGGGGCAGGAGACCCCCGGGCGGGCGAGGCTCATCACGGCCGCAGCGGCACAGCGCGGCACACAAAGCAACGCAGCGCAAACGGCGGCCCAGCGCCCGCGCCAGCCGGTTTTCGGCGGTGGGTAGGTCTCAGACAAGGATTTGTGAGATTGGGGTTATCGCTCAGTGCCGAAGCTCGGAGTGAGCTGGGATAAATGTTGTCATCACCGACGGGCGCCGCGCCGCGGCGGGGCGGGGCTGGCTCGGGGCCGGGCAAAACAGCAAGTCAAAGTTTGCAGGAGCGGGGGCGCAAAAAGAAAGAAACAAACACGCGCAAAAAGCGGGGCATCGGCGGCGTCGGGGGGATCAGAAAGGTGTAAGCCAATCCTCATTGTTTGTCCCTGGCTGCGGGCCAAATAGGACTGGGGCGGCAAACAATAGTCATCACGTCCCGCGCGCCGGCCTGCGCTTTTTAAAAAGGGCAAAAGGGGAAAAGCAGGCTCAAGCGCGGAGCAAGGGCTCACCAGCGGCGGGGGGGGAGGTCTGCTTGGGCGCGGCAGGGAGGGCCCGGAAGGCGGCGGCGGCGGCGGCGGCTGGGCGGCGGCTGCAGTGGTTGGCGGCCGCCGGGCCGCGGCGGGGGCCGGGCCGCGGCGGTGGCTGGCGACAGGGGAGCGAGGGCGCCCTAGCCAGGCACGCCGGCTGCCCTTGCCGGCCGCCGGCAGAGCCGGAGCGGCGCTGCAGGGGCGGCGGCGGGCGCGGCAGCCGCCGCGTGGGCCGCGGCGGCTGGGCTGTGGGCGCGCCCAGGGCGCTGCACGCCTCCCCCGCGCGCTTCTGAAGGCGCCATAACGCCTCTGGACCGCAGGTGGGTCGAGGGGGGGGGGCCGCGAGGGCTGGGCGGGCGACGGCTGCCGCCGGGACGATGGTGATCTGGAGGTGGCGAACGCGTGTGATGGGTAGCGCTTGGGTCCGTTAAAACGGTGGGGGAAAACAGGGACTGTGCAGGGGCAGACGGCGTCTCTCTGATCAATGCCTGCCGCCCGGAACCCAAGCGGCGCCCCAGCCCCTGAGCTTCGCGGCTCTCCCGGACAGCTTTCAGGAGGCGACGATGCAGGCAGGGTGGCAGCGATTCCAGGCCGGCGGGGCGCTGTTGCCCTCGCCGATCACTGGGTTTGACCGCCGGCTGCGCGTGGCCCGAGCAACGCCGTGGCAGGTTACGGCTTTTACCATGCGTGTCCAGGCCGTTTCGGCCACAGGGTTGGACAAAGCAGAGTTGCAAATCCACACACGTGTGGTTTGGAACGCGTTTGGCACGCTTTTGGAGGGTTGTGTTGACCGAGCAGGCCGCACCCAGCCGCCGCAGGCGCGGTGCAGGGCGGAAAGGAAACGCAGGGGCATCACCCCAATCCCGCGGGGAAAAACGGATCTGGGATTTTCAGGGAAGGCGGGGAACAAAAGCCTCGGCGCTCGCGCGCAGAGTGGGCCGCGGCAGGGGTGGGGTGGGCACAAAAACGGCCGCGCTCGCGCACAGCTTTAGCCACGGCGGGGGCGACGCCGGCACAAAGGCGGCTGCGCCCGCGCTCAGTGCGGGCCGCGGAGAGCCCTTTGCCGCCTGCGGCTCGAACTTTGGCGCGCACGCATTCAGCGCCGACCGCGGCACAGCCACCGCCTCCGCCGCAGGGGGCACCGCCGCCCCCGCCTGCGCACTGCTCTGAGTCTTCGCGGGCGCCCCCGCTGACAACTGCTGCGGTGCTGCCGCCGCTGGCGGCGCGGCTGCCTTAGACGCGTCCACAGCCCCGCCGTCGGCCGCCGCGGCCGCCCCGTTGGCGGGCGCCGCCGCGCTCTCAGCGGCCGCGCGCCCCGCGGCCGCGGCCCTGGCGGCGGCCAGCCTGTCGGCCACGACGCCCTTCCAGTAGTCACCGGGGTCAGCCCCAAGCGCAGCCGCCTGCTGCTCGGCGGCCAAATAGTCCGCCAGCAGCCGCTGGCCACCCTCCCCGCGCCGCCGCTCCGCGTGCAGCTTGGCCATGCGGCCCTGCACCCAAGGGGAGTAGGAGCCGCGCGTCTTGGCCGGCAGCGCCCGCCAGTCAAAGTTGACCGCCGGCGCCGGCTGGGCGCGCCCATCTTTGGACCGCAGCCGCCGCAGCTCGGGCTGCGGCTCATCGCCGCTGACGCTGCCGCTGCTGCCCCGGCGGCTGGCGTCGTGGGAGGCCGGCGGGGTGGCGGCCTCAGCCGCGCCGTGCGCGGCCGCGCCGGCGGTGGGCGGGACGGTCGGCTGGGCGTCGCTGCCCGCGCCGGGGGCGTCCTGTTGAGTGGGTGTTGAGGAGGCGGAGGGCATGCTTGGGTCGGATGAGCCCAGATCGCCAATGCACCCCGGCCGCTGGTGGGTGAAACAAGCGCACCGCTGCATCGCCGCCGCAGCACAGGGCAGGGCAGCACAACAGCAGGGGCGGGGCCCAGCGCGCCGCTTCCAATCCGCGCCTCGCCCCGCCCCGCCCGGCGCCCAGCCCTCCCACCTTTCCCTTGGGCTCGGTGTCGCCCCACTTGCGGGGGCAGTTCTCTTCGCGCGCCGCGGTGGCGGCCGCGCGCTGCTCCGGCTGTGGCTCATCCTGGTGCTTCTTTCCCTCATCGGCAGCGGTGGAGGGGGCGAGCGCTGGCGCCTGGGGCGGCACAACCTTCGCGCGTGCGGGTTTGGATGGATTTCGGGCGGCAAGGTTGACGGCTGAGGGGGCGAAAGGCGCACGCGCGGCCGACAACTTGCGCTCTTGGTGGCTCGCCCCCCCCCAAAGCCCTGGCGTCGCGGTTGCCTGCACTCCAAACGCAGCCTCGGCGGCAGCGCCAAACAACCCCCAAAAGGCGCCCACCTCGTCCTTGGCCCTCGCCAGCTCGAGGGAGGGGTAGCGCTGCGGCGCGGCCCACCCCGCCAGCCGCTCGGTCGCAGCCTCAATCTCCGCAGCCGCGGCGCGCGCGCGCACCACGTGCCTCTCGGCCGCCGCCTCGCGCTCCCGCGCGCGCGCCTCGAGCGTCGCGACGGCCGCCGTGCGCCGCGCCAGCAGCTGCCAGCGCGCGCCCAGGGCCTCGCCCCTCTCCTCAAACTCCTCCCGGTCCGCGGCCAGGGCCTGGTGCGCAGGTATGGGTTCAGGGTTTGAAGGTGCATGCTTTGTGGGCAGGCTTGCCGGGCGAGCAGGGCGCCCCCACTCCGGTGCCGCCCCCCCAAAACAAAGACAGGGGCCGCCCATAGTCCGCACGCGCGCCCAGCCACACCTGCTGCCTGGCGGCCAGCTCCGCAGCGCCGTCCTCCAGCCGCCGCCAGAGGTCCTCCTCCTTTGCCTCCGCAGCCGCCTCGCGCTGCGCCACGGCCGCCTCGCGCCCCTCCACCTGCGCGCACCGCCGCGCCGCCTCGGCCTGCGCCTTGGCTGCGGCGCCCTCGCGCGCAAGCACCTCGCGCACGCGCCGATCCAGCGCGGCCCGCGCGGCGTCGATGCGCGCCCGCTGCGCGTCCAGCTCCTGACCAGCCAGGCGGGGGAGGGTGGTGGTTGAGCCAAGAGTTTGAAGCGGTCAGCGGGCCCCGCGTGTGATTTGTGTGTTAAAGCGACCCCGAAACACACCGCCAGCAGTGCGGTGTGCCCACCTCGCGCGCGCGGCGCCACTCCTCCTCCTCCGCCGCCGCAGTGGCAGCAAACTCCGCTTCGGAACGGCTCAGCGCACCCTCGCGGCCCTCCAGCCGCTGGGATGGTGTTTTGGGGTGGGGATGGGTTTCAAGCTTGGGCGGTGCATAGCAGGGGCGAAGCTTTCGCGCAGAGGCTGCGGCGGCGGCAAGCAGGGCGTTGCCCTCACAACACGCGCGGGGCGCTGAACAACGCGCGCCAGCGCAAACGCGCACCCTCTGCAGGCTGGCCAGCCGCGCCCCGCCCTCCTGCTGCTCCCTGCCAGCCGCGTCCAGGCGCGCTGAGTAGACGACCAGGGTCGCCTCGCGCGCCTCCAGCTGGGCGGCGCGGCGCTCGTTGGCGGCGGCAGCGGCGGCGCTCGCAACCGCCTGGCCGCGTAGCGCCTGGGGAGGGATGATGGTGGGTTGGGGTGTTTGAGAGCGGGGCAGCGGCTTTGCAACTGCTGGATTGGAAGAGAGCGGCTACAAAAGCAGGCGGTGCACCACAGACGGTGAGATGCAGGCAAGGTGTGCGCTGCCCCCAAGCCCAAGCACACGGCTGGCAGGCGACCCCCTTGCATGCGCACCGTGTGCCGCACGGCCAGCCTTGCGGCCTCCTGCTTCAAAGCATTGGCGCGGGCCGCCAGCCCCGCAGAGGTGGCCTCGTTTGCGGCCTCCTGCAGCTGCACCGCCTGTAGGGGGTTTGAGTTTGAGGGGTGGTTTGTGGGCGAGTGGGTTTGCATGCTGAAGCTTGGACAGACGGCCGTTCAAGCATGAACGTGCAAGCAAAAGCAAGCAGGCTAACAACCCACAAGCTCACCCGCGAGCGCTGCTCGTTTGCCTGCGCCGCCGCCGCGAGCACCCCCTCCCGGCCCTCCAGCGCCGCCTCGCGCGCCGTCACGGCCCCCTCGCGCGACGCGGCATTGCCCTCGCGCAGCGCCACAGAAGCCGCCGCCGCGGCGTTGGCCTCTGCCGCCGCGTTGAGGTCCTGTTTGGGGGTTTTAGGGAGGGGGCAGGGCGCGCGCGTGGGAGCCGCGCTCGGCCGCGGCGAGGCTCCATCGAGGCAAGGCCAGAGGCGCTGGGCCGGCGGCGGTGCCCGAGGCACGCGACGCATTCGCCCCCTTTCAAAGCGCTCGCCCCCGCCCCACCCACCTCCTCGCGGCCGTCCAGCCCCGCCTGGCAGTCCTCCAGGGAACGCTCCCGGCCATCCTGCGCGCGCCCCCTTGCCTCCTGCGCCTGCGCCTGCGCCCGCAGCGCCTGCGGGGGGTTGAGTTTGAGGGGTGATTTTGTGGGCGATTGGGTTTGCATCAAGTGCAAACAGACAGCCGTTGCGAAACAGACGCACAGATGCAAGCAACCAGGCAAGCAAGAAAGCAGGCAGAAGCTCACCCGCGTGCGCTCTTCGTGGGCCTGCGCCGCCGCGGCCAGCACCCCCTCCCGGCCCTCCAGCGCCGCCTCGCGCGCCGTCACGGCCCCCTCGCGCGCCGCGGCGTTGCCCTCGCGCAGCGCCACCGAAGCCGCCGCCGCGGCGTTGGCCTCTGCCGCCGCACCCAGGACCTGTTTGGGGGTTTGAAGGAGGGGGCAGGGCGCGCGCGTGGGAGCCGCGCTCGGCCGCGGCGAGGCTCCAATCAGTGCAAGGCCAAAGGCGATGGGCTGGCGGCGGCGGTGCCCGAGGCACGCGACGCGTGCGCCCCCCCTCAAGGCGCGCGCAGCCGCCCCACCCACCTGGTCCCGGTCATCCTGCGCGCGGCCCCTCGCATCCTGCGCCTGCGCCTGCGCCCGCAGCTCTGCCGCGCGCTCCTCCAGGCGTGCGGCGCGCACGGTCAGGGCCACCAGGCCCAGCGCAGCGGCGGCCGAGTCGCGGGCGCGGGTGTTGGCGCCGCGCCTTGCAGCCTGTTTGGTTGGGGCGCGCGAGAGGATGTTTGTCGGGTGGGCAACAGCGCGCACCTGCCTTTGTTGGCAGGCGCTTGGCGACCGCCAGTGGCGGTCGTGCGCCCACGCGGCGCGCCCGCGTCGGTCCCCGCACCTGTACCGCCCTGAAGCCGTACACGGCGGTGAGGGCCACAGCCGCAAGCGGCGAGTTTACCGTCAACGCGCCGCACGCAGCAGGCGACACCGCCGCATCCGCCAGGGGGCGCAGGGCGCGGCGCAGCAGCGACAGCATTGCCGCGCCGGCGGGCGCCATGCCTGGCGCCGCCTCCGCGTGCGGGTTTGACCCTGCAAGACCTCCGAACCCTGCATTGGCAGCGCAAACGTTGGGGCGTATGCGGGGGTGAGCGGCGTAGAAAGGGGCTGCTCGGGCGCCGTGCAGGCCGCTGCGGTGCGCGCTCGCAGCGGCGGCGCACGCGCTGCGCTGCACGCACTGCTGTTTCCGGGCACTGCGGCCTCCCGCGCGGCTCTGCCGGCCCCGCGCCGCTCATATGGGCTCCCCGAGCTGGCCCGCACTCACCTGCGCGTGCGCAAGCCGAGAAGCAGCCGACCCAGATTTGCGGTCCGCGGTCAACACGCTCGAGTCGCCCCGTGGCGAGCTAAATGAGTGCGGTGTCTCTGCGATTGCGCTTGATATAAAGCGCTAAAACGTATACAAACGAGCGCCCGGCGGACGAGGAACGAAGGCTCTCCGTGCGGCCGCCGGGCTGACGTGCTCGCGCGGGGCGCCCCTGCGCGGGGAAGGTGGGATAGGGGAATACAAGGCTTGGAGCAAGAGGAACCCGCGAATGCCCGCGACAGGAGCCGTCGGAGGCGGAGACCAGCGCCGCCAACGGCCGCGCCGCACGCACTGCTGCTGTCAGTCTGCCGGGCGCCGCCGCCCCAGGCGTGGAGTCTGCGGCCCAGGGCTGTGCAGAGCAGCAGCAGCAGCACCATAGCGTGCATGCACAAACCTGTGAAGTGCCCACCCCCTTCGCACACACGGGCCGAAGCCGGGCTCACCTGGCCAACGCCCCCTTGACGCCTGTGGGCCGCACTGCACCTGGCCACACAGCCCACGCCCTGAGCTGTGCGACAGCACCTGCAACAGCAGCCACGCAAGCAGGGGGTGAGGCGTTGCCCGCGGGTTGGGTGCGGCAAGCTGCGTTCGACCCCGCATCGCGCGCGCCCACAGCGCCGCAAGACCGCCTGGCCCCGCCTCCTCTGCTCACCTGGGGCTGGCTCCGCGCCGCCAAGACCAGCGCACCCCCGCTGCCTGTGTTGCCGGGCCGCAGTGTTCTGGGGCCGAGTGCTGCGCCCGCAAGTGCTCGCACTCAGCAGCCAGCGAGGCGCCGGCCTGCTCTGTCCAACAAGCGGCAAGCCCAAGCCAGGAAACCGCCCAATGCTGCCATCCCACCGCCTCCGCAGCGCAGCACGCCGAACCAGAACGGGCACTCAACCAAGGTAAGCGTGTGGGGCAGGGCGCTTCTTTTACCGATGGTTAAGGGGCCCGCTGAATGGGCGGCCGCCCCCCGTGTACGAAACTTTTGACGCGCCCGCAAAGGGGCGCCACAAGAACAGCGCAAAGCTGCGCGACGGGCCTCTGCGCATGCGCTGCGCGTCGGCAGACAGAACGAGCAAAACAGAGGGCGCGCGGCGCGGTGCGGCGTGGCGCGCCTCCAAAACATCTTTTGGGTTTGAGCTGGGCCCGCACAGCCCACAGCGCCCTCCCGACCGAACGAAAGAACGCTGCTCAGTCAACACCAAGGCATGCGGGTTGTCCGGGGAGGGGGGAGTCCAGCAGCGCTCAGTGGGAGCCCGCGATGAAGCCCATCAGGCTGCCCGAGCTCTTGAACGTCGCCGCCGTCTCCTGCGGTCGTTTTTTGTGTTAGGGGGGGGGCGGAGGATTCTCGGCGCTGAGCGCAGCATGCGGGGGTGCTTGCTGTGCACGTACACAGGTCAGCCCGTGTCTACTGCACAAGCACAAGTTGCAGCCGCGAGACGCGGCGGCGGCGGCCGCGGGCGCGCCGGGGCGGCCGCACCCCACCTTGAGGCAGTGCTCCTTCTGCTGCGGCGTCCACGACTCGGCCAGCTCGTTGATCTTCACGCGCACCTGGAGGGGGTTGGGGGGTGGGGGGCGGGGGTTGGGGGGTTGGAGGGTGGGCGCGTTAGGGCGCGTTTAGGGGGCCGGGGAGCAGGGGCGCCGGCCCGTTTTCGGTGCCGCACCCGGCCGCGCACGCGCTCCCATCCCAAGGCCCCCTCGGCGCTGTGCCGGTCCGCCCAGCGGTCCGCGCAGCCGCTGGGCTGCGGGTCGCCTCGAGGCAGGCCGCCGCAGCGCCTCGAAGCAAGCGGTCGCAACGCCGCCGCGGCGGCAGTCCGGGCTGTGCCCTCCCCTTCCCCCCCCCCCCCTCACCGCGTCGAGCAGCTGCCCCACGTCGCCGTTGTATTTGTAGAACTCCAGCTCGGCGCCGTCCAGGATCATGGACGCAACCTTTGGGGGCGGGGTTTGGGGGGGGGGGGTTAAGAGGGGTGTTTGTTGTCGAGGTAGGGAGGGCAGTGCTCGTGGGCAGCGAGGGGGCGCACAAGCCACGGCGGCCCAGCCGCTAGCCTGCGCCCGCGCCGTCGGAAGGCGCGCCACGCGCTTTTGCCGGCGGCGCGCGCCGCTAGGCTAGTGGCGCGCGCGGCAGCCGGGCCGCAGCTCAACCCCCCACACCAGCCGAAGCGCCCGCGCGCACCTTGCTGCCGATCATGCGCCCCCCCGCGGTGTGGGCGAAGTAATAGTTGTAGTAGTGGCAGATGAACGCCGGGGGGTCCGAGGACGCCAGCGTGCGCAGCAGCGCCGCGTACTCGCGGCCGGGGCTGTCCGCGGGGAGCTGGGGGGACGGGCGGGGCGGGGCGGGGCGGGGCGTGCGGGGCGGCGGTCTTTCGGGGGCTGGGGAGGGCGCGGGTGCGCGGCTGACGGCTCAAAAAACGGGGCGGGGCGCGCAAAGCCGGATGGGGGCCGAGCGCAGCGTGCAGTGCGGCCCCCTTACCTGCGGCGTGGCGATGCCGTACTGCTGCTGAAACCAGGCGAGGTCCTTCTCCAGCGGCTTGGAGCGCTCCAGGCCCGTGTTTTGGAACAGCTTGTCTGCAGGGGGGGGCGTAGCGGCGGAGCGGGGGGTTTCAGCGGGCCGCTGGTTTGGGGGCCGGCGCCCGCGCCGCCGGTCGACTGCCATCCAGCCCTCCATTCCCAGGGAGACGCGCGCAGTCCGGCCTGGTCTGCTCTGCCCCCCGAAACTGGGCCGCCCTGGCGGACTCCACGGCCCCGCGGTTTCCAAAAGCCGAAGGCGCGAGACCCACACTCTGGGTGCTCCGCCTTTGTGGTGATCTCCTCGAATGCGTCGTACACCACCTTGCTCTCGGCCAGGAACCGCACGTAGCCCTCGCGCGTGGGCGTCCACTGCGGGCGGGCCGCGGGGCGGCGCGGCGCGAGGGTGGGGCGGGGCGCGCATGCGCGGGGCGTCGGTGGCCGCATGCGCGCGCTCGCATGCAAGGGCGGACTGCGCCGCCGCCGGGGGAACCCACCGCCGTCATCGGCTGCTTGGACTCCTGCTTGCCCTCCTTGGGCGCCTGGTCGCGCGTGTGCAGCTTCATCGCCACCGCGCGCATCTCGCCGATGAAGCCCTGCTTCTTGAGCTCTGTGGCGCCGACCGCGCCGTGGGCGCGCACGCGCACGCAGCGGGCGCGCGGCGCGCGCGGCGCGGGGCGCGCCTGCGGGCGGCGGGCGGCGGATTGCACAGGCGCGGCGTTTGTGACGGCGCATGGGGTGAAGGGGGGCGCGGCCAGGGCCCCGGCGAGCCTCCTGCATGGTGATCGCCCGCGGCCCCTGCCTCGCGCGCCGGCTCCCAGCGCAATCCGGGCTGGCTTGCCGATCGCTTCTGCGGCCCCGCACTCTCCGCGCCCACCATGGAGGGCTGCGCCGCGCGCGCCGCGCTGGACGGCCTCGAAAGCTGCATGGCTGGTGCCTGGTGGTTCTAGCTGGGTCTGATGGAATGGATTCCTCGCAAAACTTGTGATTGCATCAAGGTCCGGCCCTGCCGGTTAACCCCGCCGGCCGGGTGGTGGTCCCGCTCCGCGACGCCACCGGCCGCGCTGCGCGCGCACGGATCGCACGATGCGGCGGCCCGCACCCCAATGGCACCCGACTGGCCTCGCTGACGCGGGCGGGGGAGCCGGCACAGCACGCGGCGACGCGGCGCGGCCGCCCGCTGCGCGCGCTGCGCTCGCCGCAGGCCCGCGCCGCTGGGGCGCCGCGCTGCGATCGCTCCACGGCGCTCCATGGTGCATCTTGTGCAAAGCTACGCCCCGGCGCGTGGGGCGTGCGAGCCTGCTGGCAGGGGCGCGCAAACCACGCAGGAAGGGGCGCACAACCAGGTCGTGTACCTCGCACTGCGCGTCAAGGCGCGCCGCACCCAACCCGCGGGCAACGCCTCACCCCCTGCTTGCGTGGCTGCCGTTGCAGGTGCTGTCGCACAGCTCAGGGCGTGGGCTGTGTGGCCAGGTGCAGTGCGGCCCACAGGCGTCAAGGGGGCGTTGGCCAGGTGAGCCCGGCTTCGGCCCGTGTGTGCGAAGGGGCTGGGCACTTCACAGGTTTGTGCATGCACGCTATGGTGCTGCTGCTGCTGCTCTGCACAGCCCTGGGCCGCAGACTCCACGCCTGGGGCGGCGGCGCCCGGCAGACAGACAGCAGCAGTGCGTGCGGCGCGGCCGTCGGCGGCGCTGGTCTCCGCCTCCGACGGCTCCTGTCGCGGGCATTCGCGGGTTCCTCTTGCTCCAAGCCTTGTATTCCCCTACCCCACCTTCCCCGCGCAGGGGCGCCCCGCGCGAGCACGTCAGCCCGGCGGCCGCACGGAGAGCCTTCGTTCCTCGTCCGCCGGGCGCTCGTTTGTATACGTTTTAGCGCTTTATATCAAGCGCAATCGCATAGACACCGCACTCATTTAGCTCGCCACGGGGCGACTCGAGCGTGTTGACCGCGGACCGCAAATCCGGGTCGGCTGCTTCTCGGCTTGCGCACGCGCAGGTGAGTGCGGGCCAGCTCGGGGAGCTCATATGAGCGGCGCGGGGCCGGCAGAGCCGCGCGGGAGGCCGCAGTGCCCGGAAACAGCAGTGCGTGCAGCGCAGCGCGTGCGCCGCCGCTGCGAGCGCGCACCGCCGCGGCCCGCACGGCGCCCGCGCAGCCCCTTTCTTCGCCGCTCACCCCCGCATACGCCCCAACGTTTGCGCTGCCAATGCAGGGTTCGAAGGTCTTGCAGGGTCAAACCCGCACGCGGAGGCGGCGCCAGGCATGGCGCCCGCCGGGGCAATGCCGTCGCTGCTGCGCCGCGCCCTGCGCCCCCTGGCGGCCGCGGCGGTGTCGCCTGCTGCGTGCGGCGCGTTGACGGTAAACTCGCCGCTTGCGGCTGTGGCCCTCACCGCCGTGTACGGCTTCAGGGCGGTACAGGTGCGGGGACCGACGCGGGCGCGCCGCGTGGGCGCACGACCGCCACTGGCGGTCGCCAAGCGCCTGCCAACAAAGGCAGGTGCGCGCTGTTGCCCACCCGACAAACATCCTCTCGCGCGCCCCAACCAAACAGGCTGCAAGGCGCGGCGCCAACACCCGCGCCCGCGACTCGGCCGCCGCTGCGCTGGGCCTGGTGGCCCTGACCGTGCGCGCCGCACGCCTGGAGGAGCGCGCGGCAGAGCTGCGGGCGCAGGCGCAGGCGCAGGATGCGAGGGGCCGCGCGCAGGATGACCGGGACCAGGTGGGTGGGGCGGCTGCGCGCGCCTTGAGGGGGGGCGCACGCGTCGCGTGCCTCGGGCACCGCCGCCGCCAGCCCATCGCCTTTGGCCTTGCACTGATTGGAGCCTGGCCGCGGCCGAGCGCGGCTCCCACGCGCGCGCCCTGCCCCCTCCTTCAAACCCCCAAACAGGTCCTGGGTGCGGCGGCAGAGGCCAACGCCGCGGCGGCGGCTTCGGTGGCGCTGCGCGAGGGCAACGCCGCGGCGCGCGAGGGGGCCGTGACGGCGCGCGAGGCGGCGCTGGAGGGCCGGGAGGGGGTGCTGGCCGCGGCGGCGCAGGCCCACGAAGAGCGCACGCGGGTGAGCTTCTGCCTGCTTTCTTGCTTGCCTGGTTGCTTGCATCTGTGCGTCTGTTTCGCAACGGCTGTCTGTTTGCACTTGATGCAAACCCAATCGCCCACAAAATCACCCCTCAAACTCAACCCCCCGCAGGCGCTGCGGGCGCAGGCGCAGGCGCAGGAGGCGAGGGGGCGCGCGCAGGATGGCCGGGAGCGTTCCCTGGAGGACCGCCAGGCGGGGCTGGACGGCCGCGAGGAGGTGGGTGGGGCGGGGGCGAGCGCTTTGAAAGGGGGCGCACGCGTCGCGTGCCTCGGGCACCGCCGCCGGCCCAGCGCCTCTGGCCTTGCCTCGATGGAGCCTCGCCGCGGCCGAGCGCGGCTCCCACACGCGCGCCCTGCCCCCTCCCCCCAAACCCCCAAACAGGACCTCAACACGGCGGCAGAGGCCAACGCCGCGGCGGCGGCTTCGGTGGCGCTGCGCGAGGGCAACGCCGCGGCGCGCGAGGGGGCCGTGACGGCGCGCGAGGCGGCGCTGGAGGGCCGGGAAGGGGTGCTGGCGGCGGCGGCGCAGGCAAACGAGCAGCGCTCGCGGGTGAGCTTGTGGGTTGCTAGCCTGCTTGCTTTTGCTTGCACGTTCATGCTTACACGGCCGCCTGTCCAAGCTTCAGCATGCAAACCCACTTGCCCACAAACCACCCCTCAAACTCAAACCCCCTACAGGCGGTGCAGCTGCAGGAGGCCGCAAACGAGGCCACCTCCGCGGGGCTGGCTGCTCGCGCTGATGATTTGGAGCAGGAGGCCGCAAGGCTGGCCGTGCGGCACACAGTGCGCATGCATTGGGGTCGCCTGCCAGCCGGGTGTTTGGGCTTGGTGGCAACGCACACCTTGCCTGCATCTCACCGTCTGTGGTGCACCGCCTGCTTTTGTAAGCCGATCTCTTCCAATCCGCAGCTGGGGTTTAGCCAACTTGCCATCTTCCCTCCCCAGGCGCTGCGCGGCCAGGCGGTTGCGAGCGCCGCCGCCGCCGCCGCCAACGAGCGCCGCGCCGCCCAGCTGGAGGCGCGCGAGGCGACCCTGGTCGTCTACTCAGCGCGCCTGGACGCGGCTGGCAGGGAGCAGCAGGAGGGCGGGGCGCGGCTGGCCAGCCTGCAGAGGGTGCGCGTTTGCGCTGGCGCGCGTTGTTCTGCGCCCCGCATTTGCTGTGAGGGCAGCGCCCTGCTTGCCGCCGCCGCAGCCTCTGCGCGAAAGATTTGCCCCTGCTATGCACCGCCCAACTTGAACCCCATCCCCACCCCAAAACACCACCCCAGCAGCTGGAGGGCCGCGAGGGTGCGCTGAGCCGTTCTGAGGCGGAGTTTGCTGCCACTGCGGCGGCGAAGGAGGAGGAGTGGCGCCGCGCGCGCGAGGTGGGCACGCCCCTCGCTTTGCGGGCGCCGCCGGCCGTGTGTTTCGGGGTCGCTTTAACACACAAATCACACGCGGGGCCCGCTGACCGCCTTCAAACTCGTGACTCAACCACCACCCTCCCCCGCCTGGCTGGTCAGGAGCTGGACGCGCAGCGGGCGCGCATCGACGCCGCGCGGGCCGCGCTGGATCGGCGCGTGCGCGAGGTGCTTGCGCGCGAGGGCGCCGCAGCCAAGGCGCAGGCCGAGGCGGCGCGGCGGTGCGCGCAGGTGGAGGGGCGCGAGGCGGCCGTGGCGCAGCGCGAGGCGGCTGCAGATGCAAAGGAGGAGGACCTCTGGCGGCGGCTGGAGGACGGCGCTGCGGAGCTGGCCGCCAGGCAGCAGGTATGGCTGGGCGCGCGCGCGGATGGGTGGCCCCTGTCTTTGGTGTTTGGGGACGGGGCCGGAGTGGGGGCGCCCTGCTCGCCCGGCAAGCCCGCCCACAAAGCATGCACCTTCAAACCCTGAACCCATACCTGCGCACAGGCCCTGGCCGCGGACCGGGAGGAGTTTGAGGAGGTTGCTGAGGAGAGGCGCGAGGCCCTGGGCGCGCGCTGGCAGCTGCTGGCGGGGCGCACGGCGGCCGTCGCGACGCTCGAGGCGCGCGCGCGGGTGTGCGAGGCGGCGGCCGACAGGCATGTGGCGCGCGCGCGCGCCGCGGCTGCGGAGATGGAGGCTGCGACCGAGCGGCTGGCGGGGTGGGCCGCGCCGCAGCGCTACCCCTCCCTCGAGCTGGCGAGGGCCAAGGACGAGGTGGGCGCCTTTTGGGGGTTGTTTGGCGCTGCCGCCGAGGCTGCGTTTGGAGTGCAGGCAACTGCAATGCCAGGGCTTTGGGGGGGGCGCGAGCCACCAAGAGCGCAAGTTGTCGGCCGCGCGTGCGCCTTTCGCCCCCTCAGCCGTCAACCTTGCCGCCCGAAATCCATCCAAACCCGCACGCGCGCAGGTAGTGCCGCCCCAGGCGCCGGCACTCGCGCCCTCCACCGCTGCCGATGAGGCAAAGAAGCACCAAGATGAGCCACAGCCGGAGCAGCGCGCGGCCGCCACCGCGGCGCGCGAAGAGAACTGCCCCCGCAAGTGGGGCGACACCGAGCCCAAGGGAAAGGTGGGAGGGCTGGGCGCCGGGCGGGGCGGGGCGAGGCGCGGATTGGAAGCGGCGCGCTGGGCCCCGCCCCTGCTGTTGTGCTGCCCTGCCCTGTGCTGCGGCGGCGATGCAGCGGTGCGCTTGTTTCACCCACCAGCGGCCGGGGTGCATTGGCGATCTGGGCTCATCCGACCCAAGCATGCCCTCCGCCTCCTCAACACCCACTCAACAGGACGCCCCCGGCGCGGGCAGCGACGCCCAGCCGACCGTCCCGCCCACCGCCGGCGCGGCCGCGCACGGCGCGGCTGAGGCCGCCACCCCGCCGGCCTCCCACGACGCCAGCCGCCGGGGCAGCAGCGGCAGCGGCAGCGGCGATGAGCCGCAGCCCGAGCTGCGGCGGCTGCGGTCCAAAGATGGGCGCGCCCAGCCGGCGCCGGCGGTCAACTTTGACTGGCGGGCGCTGCCGGCCAAGACGCGCGGCTCCTACTCCCCTTGGGTGCAGGGCCGCATGGCCAAGCTGCACGCGGAGCGGCGGCGCGGGGAGGGTGGCCAGCGGCTGCTGGCGGACTATTTGGCCGCCGAGCAGCAGGCGGCCGCGCTTGGGGCTGACCCCGGTGACTACTGGAAGGGCGTCGTGGCCGACAGGCTGGCCGCCGCCAGGGCCGCGGCCGCAGGGCGCGCGGCCGCTGAGAGCGCGGCGGCGCCCGCCAACGGGGCGGCTGCGGCGGCCGACGGCGGGGCTGTGGACGCGTCCAAGGCAGCCGCGCCGCCAGCGGCGGCAGCACCGCAGCAGTTGTCTGCGGGGGCGCCCGCGAAGACTCAGAGCAGTGCGCAGGCGGGGGCGGCGGTGCCCCCTGCGGCGGAGGCGGTGGCTGTGCCGCGGTCGGCGCTCAATGCGTGCGCGCCAAAGTTCGAGCCGCAGGCGGCAAAGGGCTCTCCGCGGCCCGCACTGAGCGCGGGCGCAGCCGCCTTTGTGCCGGCGTCGCCCCCGCCGCGGCCAACGCTGTGCGCGAGCGCCGCGGCTTTCGTGCCACGGCCCGCACCCGCGTTTGTGCCCGCCTCGGCCCCCGCCCCGGCGGTGCGCGCCATGAACCCCGGCGCGGCCGCCTTCCTGCCCGCTCGCCCCTGCGGCGGCGGGTGCTGACCAATGCACACCCTTTCTGTCCCCTGGGAGTTTTTTGTGGCTTTCTGACACCGACCCATCCCGCTGCCCGCAGCTTTGCGGGCCCCACCCACGCAGCTGGGCTGTCTTCTGCCGTGCAATGCCCAGATCAAAGCTGGGGCCCAGGCACACGCCATCCTCCCGGCCGTGTCCTCCGTCCAATGAGGGGAAGCCCCCTCCCACGTTGCCAACCCCAGATGCCAAGTGTAAACCGGAAGCACAGCGCTTCTCTGACCCGCCCGCCGCCTCGAAAAGCCCTCTCCATTCGACCCGCCAGCCTGCCTTGAAGGCTCCCTTCTTTCGAACCCGCCCGCCGCGGCAGCCAACGCCAGCCGGGGAAGTTACACATGCGGCCGCCGCTCAGCCGCCCGCGCGCGCGCCAGCACCGCCCGCTCAGAGCCAGGGGAAGGTGGGCACCGACTCCTCCTTGCCCTTGTTGAGGGTCTTGGTGGCCTCGATGATCATCGGCCAGATCGCCAGGGCGGCCACGGCGATGGTGGACTCGGGGCCCACGGAGGAGGTGAAGACTGGGGGGGGGAGGGAGAGTGAGATGAGGTGTGGGTGAGAGGTGGGCGGGGGTGGGGGAGGGAGTGCGCGCGGTGGAGGGGGCGTGGGGATTGCGCGGCGCAGGGCGCCTCCAGCCCAGTTCAAACCCCGGTCAAACCCCGGACAAACCCTGGTCAAACCGCGTCCACCCACTGTTGTTGTGCCACGGGTCGTCCAGGTGGAGCTTGAGGCAGTCGATGGGGCCCAGGCCGCGCACGGCGGCCTGGCTGCAGAAGCCCAGGAACGCGAGCATGGCTGCGGGGATAGGGGGGAAGGGGGAGGGGGAGTTTGCGACGCGGCAGCCCGTGAGCGAGGGGGTGGAGTAGGGGACTGCAACGGCGGCGCAACCGGGCGCATCGGAGTCGCGGCCGCCGGCGCAGGAAGCCGCCGGCGGCAAGCGCACAGCCCTCCCCCCAAAAGCCGCAAAGCGCACCCAGAAAGCGCGCGCCTCTCGGCCAAAAGCGCGCCCCCAGCAGCTGCCTCCCCTCCCCCTCCCCCCGGGTCACCCACCCAGGCGCGCGTTCTTGACCTCCTTGACGCGCTTCTCCGGGGTGAGCATGCCCATGGGGTCAAACGGCGCGATGCCCAGCGCGCCGCCCTCGCCGACCTTCTTGAACGACTCGTAGCGCTTGGCCTCGACAAAGGCGAAGACCACGACCTCGATGATGGCCAGGGTCTTGGTGTCCAGGGCGTAGGTCTGGGGGGAAAAGAGGGCGGTGCGCGGTTTTGGATTCGGGCGGTTGGTGGGAGCGGTGGGGTGGGGGCGCCGTGTCCGCCGCCCGCCGCCGACGAGCCCTCCCTGAAAACCTCTGCTCCCGTGGGCCAAAGCAAGCCAGAGCCCAGCCCAAAGGCCAGCTAGACCCGGGGCTTGGGCAGGCCCGCCAACCGAGGCAAAGCCCCCTGCCCAAAGCGCGACCCCCCGCCCCGAAAACAGCCCCCCCCTCACCTCGGCGCCCGCCAGCCAGAACTTGGGCAGGCCCACCAGGTCGGTGAACAGGATGCCCGCGACGGCGGCCATGGCCCAGCGGCCGTTGGTCAGCTCGCCCTCCACAAACCACTTCAGGTTGTCGGGGTTGGTGCCCTAGGGGTGCGCGGGGGGGGGGGGGGGGGGGGGGGGGGGGGGGGGGGGTTGGAGGGGGGGGGATGGTTGGCGTGGGGCGAGGGGGGGGAGGACGGCGGCAGCAGCAGCGGATGCGAGCGGGTCCCCGGCACCGCCGCCGCCGGCGCGCGCTGACGACAAGCCACCGCAGCTGCAGCCAGACGCTGCTCCGCGCGCGCCGGCGAAAAGCCAGGGCCGGCCGCAACGCCGCCCCGTGATCTGGCGCGCCCCTCGAACCGGACGACGCAGCAGCCGCGCGCGCGCAAGGGCAAAGCGTGGGCCGAAGCTCACCAGGCGCAGCGGGTCGAAGCCGTAGTCACCGGGGAGGGTGCCGTTCAGGTGCTTGGGGGCGGTGGCTCCCGGGTACCACATGGGGCGGTCCGCGGCGCGCACGGCGACGGAGCGGGTGCGCGACGCCTGGGGGAGGGGGGAGGGGCGACGGAGTGGGGGTGGGGTTGGGGCAGGAAGGAGGCCGCCGCGGAAGGAGGCCGCCGCGGCCGGCGGGGCGTGGGCCGCCGCTGCCGCCGCCGGGCTGCTCTGATCTGCCATGCGGCCATGCGGCCATGCGGCGCTGCGGCGCCGCCCTGCTCCGCTGCGGCTGCCCGCGGCAGCGGCCCCGGATACACCGACGCGCGGCGCCGCAGGCCGCGCCGCGTGCCGGTGCCGACCGAGGATCCGCGGCGCGCAACCGCATCTCCATCACGCCTGCCTGCCGCGTGCTGTTGCTGCTGCCCCAGGCCTGGAGGGCGCCCCGAACCGCGCGGCACACTGCTGATCGCGGCCCCGTTCGGTTTCGACCGCCCCCGGCCCCTCAGAGCGGCACATTATCGCCATCTAGACCCAAAGCACGCGTTTGAAGCTCTACCTGGGGGCGCACGCCCGCCTTGAGGGCCGACTTGAAGAGGAGGGCCATTTTCCCGGCTGATGGGCGGATCTGCGAGTCGGTACGGATTCGCCGCTGGTTATGGACACGCCTGGGTCGGGGGACGCGGCGCGTCTTGGCCCTGATTCGCGCGTGCCGTCGGAAGCGGGGGGGACGGCGGGGGGGACGGGGCCTCCAGGGGTTTTTTGGGGGCGATGGTGTGTTGAGAGGTGACTTGCGGACCTCGTAGTCGCGTTTCGGGGCCGCCGCGCGCAGGCGCGTCGCCGGGGCTGCGCCGCGCGCCTCCCGCCCAGACCCCGGCCGTGCCGGGCCTGCTGCGCGCTGGCAACCGCGCGCGCCGCGGCCGCCGGGGTTTGTGACCGGCTTGGGGGTCTGATGCACCACCTTTGCATGGAAGCCAGTGCCCCGGCGCAAGCTCGAAGGGCGCCGGCGCGGCGAGCGCACAGCGCGTGGCTCGGTTGACCCAACTTGGACCGGGTGTGTGGGAATAGGTTCGGGCAGTGGGGGCGTTCATACCGAAAGCTTCCCTCTTGATACCGAAATTGGAATGCATGCCCAGGCAGATGCGGCCCTCCCATGATTGTGCAAGGCAGCCTGTGTGTTTTGCCGCCAGTGGCAATCCGCGTTTGTTTGGCGCGCGACCACCGATCGATGGCTGAGCCAAATGCATCGCGCGTGGAGGCTGAAGCGGTGGGATTCGAGTGCACACCCGCGTACTCGTCGGCCGGCTGCGGTGTGTGCGCAATGCGCGGCGCGCACCCGGCGCCGCCGCCCAACCTGTCAAGGCCCAAACCCCGGTTCAATTGGACGCATTACGAGCGGCGATTTTGCGATTGCCAGCAGCTCCAGGCCGCGCGCGCGCCCCTCCTGCACGGCTGCACCACACAGACGGCCCCGCGCAATCGCCAGGCGCAGCCAGCACAAGGCCGGGCGTATCGGGGAGTGCTTCAATCGCCAAAGGCTACTCAGCCATGCAGCGAGGTGGGGCCAACGGGGGGGCGCGCGCCGCTCTGCAGCACCGCACGCTTCGCTTCGCCGCCACGGGCCATTGGGAACGCCCCCGCGCCGACGCGCCCGCCCCCCATTGCGCCCGCCCCCGCAGCCGGCGTCCGCCCTGGCGCGTCCGCGGCGCCGCGGCGCGCCGCGGGCCCCGCCGCCGCCGCCGCCCGCCCCGCGCCGCGCGCGGCCGCGGCGGGCCCGTCGCGCCGCCGCGCGGCGCGCGTCGTCGCGTCGGCCGCGGGCACCCGGAGCGGCTCGGTTTCCGGAATGTCCGCCCAAATGCGCGAGGTGCGCCGTCGGTGGCTGCTCGCATGTGCGAGCTGTGGCGGCCGCCTCGCGCGCGCCCCGCCCCCCAGCCCCGGCGCCCGCCGCCTCGCCCTTGCGCGCCCCGCCCCACGGGCCGCCCCCGAGCCCCACCACGCCCCAACCCCCGCCCCGACCCCCGCCCACCCCGCCCGACCCCAGGTCCGCAGCCGCATGGAGAAGGACGAGCAGCTGGGCGCGCTGATGGCGGGCTTCCGGGGGTCCAACCTCTCCGACGCGGACTTTGCGGAGAGCGACACGGCGATGCGCTTCGTGGAGGCCAGCGGCGACGCGGAGGGGCTGCCGCAGGTGTACGACCCCGCGGCCATATCGGCGTACTGGTGGGGGGGCGCGCTTGTGACTTGTGCCTGCTTTTTGTTTTGGGGGTGGCCGCTTTTGTTTTGGGGGTGGCCGCTTTTGTTTTGGGGGAAGGGTGTTGTGGCTTTTGGTTTGCGGGGGCCTTTTTTCCTCTTGTCTGGGGGCTTTTTGCAGTGGTGCTTTGGGGACGGTGCGGCTTTGGTGGCATTTGGCGGAAGGAGACACAACAGCAGGCAAACGGCGCGCCGGCTCCTGGGGCCCGCGCCCGCCCGCCAGCCTCACTAAACCTTTCCGCGCCCAAACCCCTTCCCAACCAAAAGGGGCGTGCGCCCCGTCAGCGTGGTGCGGCGCATCGTGCAGCTCATGTCCATCGCGGGCAGCTTCCTCTCGGGGCTGGCCATCGACGTGGCAACTGACAAGGTGGGGGGGGGGACGCAGGCGGCTTTGGCTTTGCGGCTTGCGCCGCGCGGCTGCCCGCTTTCGATGTGCGGCGGCGTGTTACGTTGGCCTGCGGTCGTAGTCGCCGTTCGGTGTTTCCCAAACGCCACCGGCTGTCGCAGTAGTGGATCCCAAGCGCCGCACAGACCGCGGCACGGCCCCCCCACACTCGAAAATAAACCAACACCTTGCAAAACAAATCCCCGAAAACCTCCCCCCGACCCCCCCCCCACAGGTCAAGGCCAACGAGGTGACGCGCGCCATCCAGCTGCGGGAGATCGTCACCTCCCTCGGGCCCGCCTACATCAAGGTGCGCCGCCTTTGGGGGGGTGTCTGGGCCTTTTGAAAGGCCCTGAGTCATCCGGGCCTTTCCGAATGATCCGGGCCTTTCCAAGCATCTGGGCTTTTTTGGTTCGGGGCTGTTTGAAGGAGGGCCCGCGGCCGTTTCGGGGGCAGCAGCCGGGGCGGCTGGCGGTGTTGGCGGGACCGGCGCCTGCTTCGCCGTTTGCCCACGACCCAAACCTCCCAACCCCCAACCCTCCCAACCCCCCTCCACCCCAAACCACCTCCCCCATCGCAGCTGGGCCAGGCGCTGTCCATCCGCCCCGACCTGCTGAGCCCCGCGGCGATGGCGGAGCTCCAGAAGCTCTGCGACAAGGTGCCCTCCTTCGACAGCGCCATAGCCATGCAGGTGGGGGTGGTTCAGTTTTGCTTTCACTTTGTTGGCTGGGTGTTTCCGTGGCTGTTTGTTGGTGTGGTTGGTCGATTGGTTGGCTGGCTGGCTGGCTGGCTGGCTGGCTGGCTGGTTGCTTGGTTGGGGTCCCCTTGTTTCCGTGGGTGGGCGCGCACGCCGCAAAAGAAGCGCCAAACCCCCAAAACACCCACACACACCCCCACCCCCCAAAAAACACAGGTTATTAACGACGAGCTGGGCGCCCCCTGGTACGAGGTGTTTGCTGAGCTCACGCTGGAGCCGATCGCGGCGGCGTCGCTGGGGCAGGTGTACAAGGGGCGGCTCAAGACGGGGGAGCTGGTGAGCTGCTGTTTTTTTGGGTGGGGAAGGGGCGAGGGGCAGTTTTGAAGCCCTTTCCGTGCTCAGGCGGGGGGTTTGGGGCGCGCGCGGCGCGTCACTTGCTTTGTCGCGAGCGCCGGGCTCGTTGTGGCCTGCTTTGTTGCAATATCAAGCCGAAGCTTACCTTCACCAGCGAAACTAGAACCAAGCCCAACCCGAACGCCTCAAACCCACACCCAACCCCCGCGGCCCCAACCCCAACCCAACCCCAACCCAAACAGGCCCAAACTCAAACCAAAACGAAACCCAACAAATCCAAACCCCCAAACACCCTCAAACACCCGACCCCTCCCCCAGGTTGCCGTCAAGGTGCAGCGCCCCGGCGTGCTGGAGACGGTCACCATCGACCTCTACATAATCCGCCGCTTCGGGAACTTCCTCAAGCGCTTCCCGGCGGTGGGGGGGGGGTTCGTTTGCGCGCGCAGTTTGGCTTGCGTGCGTGCTGTGGTGTCGTGGATCAATTTGGGACTGGCTTGTCTGGAAGCATAACCCAAAACCCAAAATTCAATTCAAAACCCCACCTCTAAAAACCTCGCAACCCCCCCAGCTTACCACCGACGTGGTCGCGCTGCTGGACGAGTGGGCCGCCCATCCCCATTCCCAACCCCAACCCCAAACTCAAAAAACCTCCAAACCCCCAAACCCAACCCCCCCAGCTGACCACCGACGTGGTCGCGCTGCTGGACGAGTGGGCCGCCCGCTTCTTCGAGGAGCTCGACTACGTTAGGGAGGGGGAGAACGCGACGCGCTTCGCGGCGCAGATGGAGAAGGACCTGCCGCAGGCGAGGGGGGTGTGGGGGTTGGGGGCGAGGGGGGGGGGGTTGGGGGCGCGTCGGCCGCGTGTGGACTGTTGGAGGGGGGGGGAGGGGGGGGGGGGGGGGGTGGGGGTGGGGGGGGGGGGGTGGGGGGGGGGGGGGGTTTAGGGGGGTTGGCCGGGCGAGGAAGCAAGGATGTGTTTCAAGCGCAAAACGCAGACCGCGGTTTGGTCAAACCGTAATGGTCGGCGGCCAACCACCGGCGGCCAACCACCGGCGGCCAACCACCGGCGGCCAACCGATGCGAAACCGTTTTTAAAACCACCCAGGCCGACGACGTCGGCACGCTGGTCAACGTGGGCGTCATCTGCTACCTCAAGCAGCTGCTGGACACGGGGTTCTTCCACGCGGGTGGGGGGGGGCGGCTTTGAACTGTTTGCTTGGCGTGGGGAGGGGGGGTTCTTCCACGCAGGTGGGGGGGGGGGGGGCGGCTCTGTGCCAAGCTATCAGAAGGCTCTCGAATGGGACCCTTGAAGGACATTCAAGGCACCCGACCCTGCCACCCACGGGTCCACCGGTGTCCCACCGGCTGTCCACGCTGGCAGTGCCTCTGGCACAGCCCAGGCGTTACAGGGGGGGGTGGCGGCTTTGAACTGATCGACTGTCTGACTGCGGCGGTGCGGTGGCCGCGGCGGCGCGGTGGCTGTTTGCGTTCGCAGAGGCGGCGCCGCACGGTTGCGCGCTGTTGTTTTTGGGAGGGAGGGGGGCGCCGGCCTTTCCCTTCGCTCGGCTTGCATGCAGAGGACCCAGCTTGAACACCCCTCACCCCCCGCCTCCCTGCCCCAAACAACGCCCCCCCCCCCCCCCCCCCCCCCCCCCCCCGCCCCGTTCACCCCCCCCCCCAACTCACCCCAGTCCACAACCCCAAGTGGCGCGCCTCCCACCCGCTTGAGGACTGCCTCGTGCCCGCCTGGACGGGCCACGGGCGCTGGCTGCTGCTGGACCTCACCGCCCAAAAGTCGGACTGGGGGCCGGCGATGGGGGGGGAGGGGGTGGTCACAACCAGGTGGGGGGGTGGAGGGGAGGGGGGGTTGTGTGGCGCCGGGAGCACTGCACACTTCAAGCGCCAAAGAACCCCAAACAATCCCCCAAACTGTCCCCTAAACCGTCCCCCCAATGCCCCCTGAACCGTCCCCCCGAACGCCCCTAAACACCCCCCTAAAACCAATCCCCCAAACACCCCCCCCCCAAAGCACCCTCCCCGACGTTACCGCGCTGTTCAGCGACGTGGCCGACGCCCGCGAGTCGGCCCGCGAGGACCGGGCCGACGCCGCCGGCGCCGGCGGCGACGGCGCGGAGGAGGCGCTGCGGGAGGAGCTGGCGGACCGCGTGGCAAAGGGGCTGAGCCGCACCGCGACCGATCCGCACGAGGTGGCGCGCCTGCGCATGGAGGTGGGGGTTGGGGTTGGGGGTGGTGGTTTGGAGGGGGGTGGGGGGGCCTGGGTTTCGTGGTTTGGGGTTACGCCGGCTTTCGGGCCTGGGCCCACTGGGACCCTTGGACTGGGCCTTGGACTGGGATTGGGGCGGCAGCAAGGGGGCGAAGCGGACGCGCACCCAGCAAAAGCACGCGCCGCGCGCCGCCGACCCCGATTGCGCCCCCCCCCCCCCTTCCCCCCCCCCCCCCCCCGCCCCCCAGACCCCCACCCCGGCAACCTGATCCGCACCCCCGACGGCCGGCTGGCCATTCTCGACTTTGGGCTGATGACAGAGGTGGGGGGGGTGGGGTGGAGTTGTGTAGTCGTGCGCGTGCGTTTGAAGGGGGGGGAGGAAGCGTTTGCGTTGAAGCAGTCGACCACTGCGCCTGCGCGACCCAGCTCGCGGGTTCCAAGCCCGCGGGTTACTCACGCCGCGTGCGCAACCCCGACGACGCAATTCAAACGCGACCAAACCCAAAACCAAAAGGTTGACGACGGCATCAAGTACGGCATGATCGAGGCCATCAGCCACCTCATCCACCGCGACTACGACGCCATCGTGCTGGTGAGTAACGGGGGGGGGGGTGTGACGGCTTGGGTGACGGCTTGGGTGACGGGGATGCAAAGGGGCGAAACGGGCGTTCGTGAAGAAACCGCAGCCAAACACCAGAGACCCCGCCGCGTGCCGACCACACCCCCAAACCACCCCCCACCCCCGACCCATCCCCAACCCCCCAAAAACCCCAAAAATCCAAAACCAAAGGACTTCGTCACCCTCCAGTTCATCCCCGAGGGCACCGACCTGCGCCCCATCCTGCCCGTCCTGGCAAAGGTCTTCGACGCCGCCCTCGAGGGCGGGGGGGCCAAGAACATAAACTTCCAGGAGCTGGCCGCCGACCTGGCGCAGATCACGTTCGACTACCCCTTCCGGTGCGCCGCCGCTGAATTCTCAAAAGCGCGAGCGCCCGGGCGCTCGCGCTTTTTGGGCCCGCCGCCGTCGTTTGGGGGGCCGCCGCTGCCGCTGCGGCGTCCCCGCTGCGACCAGCCCGCCGCGGACGGCGGCGGCGGCGGCATCGGAACACCCCCTCGACAGCAACGCCCCTCGCCCCCCAATCCACGAACGCAACCCCCCAAAGCCGGCATCAACGACGCCCCCTCCCCTTCCCTCCACCCCCCCCCAGCATCCCCCCCTACTTCGCGCTCATCATCCGCGCCATCGGCGTGCTGGAGGGCATCGCGCTGGTGGGGGGGCCGGGGCGCTTGGCCTTGTTTTGCTTGGTTTGGGGCCTTGTGCTTTGTTTGTGGGGGCCTTTTGCTTTCTTTTGGGGTGGGGATCTGCTTCGGGGCCTTTTGATAAGGGAGAAAAACAAACTTCGAGAACGGTGGCGCGCGAGGGGATTTGGGCATGTGGCGCCCCAACCCCCCCCCCCCTCAACACCAAAACTAAACCGCCCCCTCCCCCCCCTTCAAAGGTGGGTGACCCGGACTTTGCCATAGTGGACGAGGCCTACCCCTACATCGCAAAGCGCCTGCTCACAGACAGCAGCCCTCGCCTGCAGGACGCACTGCGGTGAGGCCGGGTGGGGGCGGGCGGGCGCTGCGTGGGAGCGAGCGGTGGCCAACAACGCGAAGCGACCCTCCCATTCTCCCTTCCTCCCTTCCTCAAACGAGCCCCCTCGTGCTGCCAAAGCGCTCCGCTCTCTCCCCCCTCAAAAAGAAACGTGTGCCCTGCCCCCAAAGAGAAAACCTCCGCACCCCCCACCCCCCCCAAAAAAACCTCCCCCCCCCACCAGCTACATGGTGTATGGCAAGGAAAAGGTCTTTGACGCCGACCGCCTCATCGACCTGCTCAACGCGTTCGAATCCTTCACGGTGGCCGCCAACAGCGCGCGGGGGGAGATGGACGGCGTCGCTGCTTCCGGCGGCGGCGGCGGCCCGGGCCAGCAGCAGCAGCAGCAGCGTGCGGGGGTTGCCGGCGGCGGCGGCGCGGGCGCGCCGTGGGGTGTGCCGGGCCCGTTCGGCGGGCTGTTCCCCTCGCCGCTCGGCGCGCCGCTGGCGGCGCTGCTCGGCGGCGGCGGCGACGGCGCGGCGGCGCCGGCGGCGGCGTGGCCCTTCGGAGGGCCCGCCCAGCAGCAGCAGCAGCAGCAGCGGCGCGCAGCGCCCGGCGGCGGCGGCATCGGGCTGTTTGGGCTGCCCGCGAACCGTTTCGACCTGCGGCAGGGCAGCGGCGCGCTGGACAGCCAGGGGCGGCTGCGGGAGGCGCTGCGGTTCGTTTTCAGCTCGGAGGGGGCGCTGTTCAGGTGCGCGGTTGCGCTTGTGTGTGGATGGGTGTTGAGGGGCGGGGGGGGAGGGCTGGTGCAGGCCATGCGCTGAGCGCCCCCCCTGTGTTGCAGGCAAGCCCCACGACACTCAGCCCAGAAGCCCTGAAGCCCTGACGTCCCGAAGCCATCAAGCCCGCCAAAGCTCCAAACCCCCTAAAAAACCCGACTAAACGAAACAATGTCCCCAAAACACCAAAAAAACCCCAAAAAACAGGGCGTTCATAATGGAGGAGCTTGTCAAATCCGTCGACGCGCTGTCCCGGGAGCAGCTCGCGCTGCTGGTGGCGCGGGTGGGGCTGTCTGCGGCGCGCGTGCCCGTGCTGCTGCCGGGCGCGGCGGTGGGCAGCCTGCCGCTGGCGCCGACGGTGTCCGAGGAGGACCGGAGGGTGGGTGCCGATGGGGCGGTTTTGGGGCGTTTTTTTGGCTGCTTTGGGCCGTTTATGGGTCGTTGGGCCGTGGGCGGTTTGATGGGCGGCGCGCTGTGCTTTTTGGTGGGTTTGCGTGTCTGTGGGCTTTCTGGCGATCGTGCTGGGGGAGCGCCTCTGTGACCCCTGAGAACTGGGACAGCCAAAAAGCCCAACCAACTGGACCCAAAACTGAACCAAAAGCAACCAACCCCCTCCAAAAAACGCAGGTGGTCGAGAACCTGGCCAAGATCGTGGATTTCCTCGCAAAGGGCGGCGCCGGCGGCGCCGCCAACGCCGCCAACGGCAACGGCGGCGGCGCGGCCGGCGCGCTGTCCGGCGCGGCCGCGGGCGCCGACTTGGCGGCGGAGCTGCTGCCGTACCTGCCGGCCGTCGCGCGGGAGGTGCTCCCCGAGCTGGCGCGGCAGCTGCTGGGCCGCATCTCGGCGCGGCTGGTGAGGGAGCTGTTTGTCACCGCGCCGGCGGCGGCGCCGGCGGCGGTGTCGGCGCGGTGAGCGCGGCGCGGCGGTGGTGCAGAGGGTGCCGCCTTGAGAGGGTGCCGCCTGGAGAGGAAGGCCGCCGGTGTGTCGCCCGGGGCGGAGAGAGGCCCCGTTGGCCGCGTTAGTTTTTGCCCAGTGCTGCCGAGTGTGAGTTTGACTTTCGTATGAGGGCCCCCGTGTGCACCCACGCCGAAGCTTCGCTCGAATTGAGAGCACCCCCCCCTGTAACGCGCGCTGCATGCGCGAAGCCGCGGGCTGTGCAGAGCAGCGCTTAGGCGGGACGGCCGGGTGGCGGCGGGTGTGTCAGCCCGGGTGACACGCGCGCGGTCAAGATCCCGGCGCCGAGGCCCCGGCAGCCCATAAAAGGCGCAAGCGCGAGCTCTCAGTGGTTCTTGTCAAGATCCCGGCGCCGAGGCCCCCGTAGCCCACAGGCGCTGGGCAACGACCCCGCGCTGGGAACGCTTCGCAATGGGGCCCGTCTTGTTCGTCGCCGTGCCCGTGCTGGGCGCGCCCGCCCTTGCGGTTCTCTGGTGGCGCCATCAGACGCGCAGGCGGCTCGAGCACAGCCGCCTGAACGTCAGAGTCGCGCGGGATCCGTCCAAGGCCGCGCCGGCGTCGGGGTGCGCCGCCGCTCGCCGCGCGATCGCTCGCCGACGCTGGCGCGCCCGGCACCCGCCCGCCATGCACGCCCGCGGCGGCGTCGCGAAACGGGCTCAACCCCCCTCCACATCCCTCCCCCCTCCCCCCAAAGGCTGCTGACGTTTTTGGAGCTCGACCCAGCGGTGGCGTCGGCGCCGGAGCTGGAGGGAGTGAGGCTGGTGGGCGTGGGGTGGCGCGGCGGGCGCGGCGCAGCGGCGTCGGGGTTGCGAGTTGCGGCGGCCGTCAAAGCGCCGCAGATGCTGCCCTTTGCCCCGCTGATCAGGGCCACGCCGCCGCTCGCATCAAGGCCGTGACACACCTCACTCCAACCCACACCAACACCACCGACCACCCCCCCCCCCGAAACAAGCGCCACCTCGCCCCCCCCCCGCGTTCAGCCAGGCGGTGCACCGGCACGTGTCAAAGACGCGGGTGGGTTTGGGGGGGGGTGATTTGGGGGGGGGGGCGCTTTGGGGGGGGGGGGAGGCCGCTGCGGGCAGGGGCTGTCGCGTTTGCAGCCCGCTGGGCCGCAACAGCGCGGCAGTGGGCCGGGCGCGAATGATGATGACCCAACTCCCCCCGCGCCTGCGCCGCGACAGGCGGCCGAGGAGCGGAAGCAAGAGGAGCAGCGGCAGCGCGCCGAGGCGGCGGCGGCGGCCGAGGCGGCGCGCGCCGAGGAGGGCACCGAGGGCGCCGCCCGCCGCCCGCGCTGGCGCCCGCCGTGGCGCCGCGGCTCGCGGCCGGCGCCGCCGCGCGGCGCGCCCGCGCCGGAGCGCGCGGCGGCGGAGGAGCTGTCCCACCCCGGCGCGCTCGACCTGATGCGCCGCGGCGGCGCGGCCAACGACCCCTCCCTCGCGCGGCTGCCGCCGCTGCCGAACCCGCTGCTGCTGACTCCTGATTCGGTCCGCGCCCTGCTGGGCCTCACTCCGGAGGAGCTGGGGGACGCCGAGCCGGCGCCCGCGCCGGAAGCTGCCCGCAAGGTGTCCCCCTTCCTGCCGGACCTCTACTTGGGGGACGGCCCCGGCCCCTCCGCCTGCGACGGCGAGTGCCCCGCCGGCGCCGGCGGCGGCGGCGGGGGGCTGCGGCTGACGCACTGCGCGGCGGGCGCGGCGGTTTGCGGCCTGATGGCGGTGGTTTTCAACCGGCTGGACGCAAACGGCCTCGAGGGGCTGCCCGCGGCGGCGGCGGCGGCGGCGGCGGCGGCGCAGGGAAGCCGCAGCGGCGGGCAGCCGGCGGCGGAGGGTGCAGCGGATGGAGGCGACGCGGCGGCGGCGGCGGCGGCGGCGGCGGCGGCGGCGGCGGCGGCGGCGGCGGCGGCAGTGGCGGCGGCAGAGGCGGCGGACGGCACGGCAGCAGCGGGGGAAGGAGCGGCCACAGCGGACGGCGGGGGCGAGTCGGCGGCCGCCGCAGCAGCAGCGGCGGCGGCGGCAGAGCCTTTGCCGGCGGGCCTGTTTGGCGTGCAGCTGCGGGAAGGGGGGCCCGTGATCTACTCATCAGAGGATCTCGCAGATGCACTGGGTGGGTTTGACCGGCGGTCAACGGGGTCAAACCCGCGGCCCGAGGGAGGGCTGTCTCGCCGCCCGGCATTTGACTCGGTTTGCTGCACGGCTTGCTGCGTGCGCAGGAACCGATAACAGTTGTGAGTCGTCTAAATCAGGCTTGGATCCGAACAACAGCAACCTGCACCCCCTCCCCCAGCTGCCGAGGGCCACACCGTGGAGGTGGAGCTCGTGTCATCGCTGACGTCCTTTGGAATGGGACTCAGGTGACTGGGGGCATGCTTGTTTGTCGCCCTGCGCAAGGGCGGGCTTGTGCATGTGCGTGCATCTGTTTTCAGGGCCCCGCCACTGTTCAACGGCTGTGTGCTGGAGAAATACCACCGCAGTTGCGTTGCCACAGCGCCGCCCTACAGCAACCAGCCACCCCCTCCCCACCCCGCCGCCGCAGCGTCCACACGCCAGAGGTTGGCTGGCAGCACATCCCGGTGGCCTTCCCCCTGCGCACCGCGCTCTGGAGGGTGAGCGCCTGCATGCGCACAGTATTCGCGTTTCATTCCCCCACAGACGGCCGCGGCAGCGCCAGTGCCGGCGGCGGCTTGAACTTGTGACAATGTGGGTCAAAAGCGCATGCGTCAAACCAGCCGAGTCAGACAAACCCAGGGGGCAGTCAGGCCTCTGTTGACTCAACTGACCCCCCCCCCCCCGAACGCCGCCGCCGCCGCCGCTTGCAGCGCGCCGCCGACGGCTCCTCTGCTGCGGGCCCCGAGGTTGTCACCCTCCTCAGCCACGCCAGCATGCGGCTGCGCTGCAGGGGGCCCGCGCTGGACTTTGACCTAGAGTGGGTGAAAGGGGTGGGGGTGTTGGTGACCGATGCACTACGTTGGTCAACGCCCCGGGGTTTGGCAGCTGACTGCAGATTGTTCCGGCGTGCGCCCCACGCAGTGCTGAAGCAGCCTTGCTTTTTCCGCTTCTGCAGCCGACCGCTCCGCTGACAGTCCCTATCCGCCCCCTTCGCTCTCCCCACCCCTGCCCCGAACGAAAAAGGTGGTGCCTCGGGGTCAGCGGCTTCACCGGCTGGCTGGCCTTCTCTCAGGTGTACCGCCCCTGGCTGCTCGGCGCCCCCTTCTGCCCCTCCCACCCGATGGCCCCCCCGGCCGGCGGCCGCGCCGCCGGCGGGCCCGTCTCGGGGCCCGGCGCGCGCGGCGCGCTGCGGCTGCTCGCCGCGTCGGCGTGCGCTCTCAACGCGGCGGGCCACAGAGACCGTCTGTTCTCCGGGGGCTACGGCCTGCTGGGCGTGTGCCTCGATTCCGTGGCCGCCGTGCAGCGCGCCGCCTCGGGGCGGTGCACGCTGTACCCCCTCTTGCTCGGAGGGGACGCCAAGGCGGGGCTGATAGCGCTGTACGCCGAGGCGGCCGGGGCGGGTTGGAAGTACGCGGCAGAGGCCGCCGCGCTCGCCGCCGCGCTGCGCGCGCTGCCGTGCGACGCGCTGCCGGAGCCCGCCGCCGCCGGCGACGCCGCGGCGCGCGCGCTCGCGTGCCTGCCGGGCAGCAGCCTGTTCGCGGCCGTCGGCAGTTGCCGGGAGGGGCTGAAGGCCGCGCTGGCGGCGGCGCGGGAGCTGGCGCCGGCGGGCGACGAGGGCGGCGCCCAGGCGGCAGGGCTCGCCGTTGAGGCGCCCGCCGCCCGCCAGAAGCCTTCAGAGGCCGCAAACGTGCCTGCGCCCGCTGCGAACCGTTCGGTCGAGTGGGCCCTGGCCTGAATGCATTAATGCAACGCCCGCTTGTTGACATCGGTGCCGGCAGCGTTGAGGTTGACGGCTGGTGCTGCCGGCCGCCTGCTGCCGCAATTGCAGACCGTATTGCCATTTGCAGTCGTCGATGCACGCGCCAAGCCTTGCCGAGCCCAATTGCCCCTTTCGCATGCCCCCTCAACAAATGCACCCCCCGCCTCTGTTGCAATGGCCACCATGCAGTTTGATTGCCCAAAATCGCCCTTGCTTGTTCACAGTCTGCCTTGGCATGTGATTACCGGATCCCTTGCATTTCTGAAACGCTGCCTCAAAACGCCGACAAAACCCTCTGGTCGGTTTGCCGTTGATCGGTGCTGCGGAGGGCGCCGGGCCGACTGCCCGCGCTGCCGGTGTTGTGGAGTTCGTGGGGAGGAGCGCGCGTGCAGGCTTTGCCGCCGCCAACGCGGCCGCCCACGCGCGGCGGCCGCAAGTTGAGCTTGACTCAGGGTTGACGGTTCAGCAAGTGTGTAAGGAAGCAACTTGAAACACGCAGTTTAGTGCGCCCAGGCGGGGCGCGCACTTTTGGGATGGGGCTACCTCCGGGGGCGCACCATCGGGCGGTGCCAACTCGAAACTTTTTGGGGCCGCGGGTTGGGGCAGGGGAGGGAGGGGCGTGCAGCGCTGCGCGGTGACAGGCCTGGTGAGGCTGAAACCCCCGATATACAAGCAACAAGCAGCACAAAACAGGAAACAGCAAACAGCACAGCAATCACGCGCAGACACTCTTCAGAAGCATCCTCTCAAGCTCAACCAGGGGGCCGCCGGCACCGCGCGCGCGGCGCCATTGCGCGCCGCCGCGCCGCAGCGGCCTGCATCGCCGGCCTGCCAGCTTCCTCCTGGGCGGCGGCAGTGTCTGCAAACGGCGCAGGCCTGCCGCCCCCGCCCCCGGCCGCCTCCGTCCCCGCCTGCTGCGCCATCTGACCAAAAACTGAAGGCCCGACCCGCCGGCGCCGACGCCGCGCGCCGTTCCAGCGCGCCAAGGCCAGTCAAAGCCCCGGTCAAAGCCCCGGTCAAAGCCCCGGTCAAACCCCCGTCAAGGGGATTGGGAGCCGTTCGCGCCGGCCTTTGCGCCGCGCTGCTCCTCCATCTCTGCCACCAGCCGGTCGAGCTCGGGGCCGGCCCCGATCGCCTCCAGCTCCTGTGTGGGGGGGGTGGGGGGTTGTTCGGGCGTCTGGGCTGGCAGCTGCCTGGGACACATGCCTCTAGTGCCCCACTGCGCCCTTGCCGCTGCGGTTGCTTCGACATCACGAAGCCAGCAGGTGCTTTGCGCCCCCGGGAAACAGCGGCGCACCTGCGGGCCGAAGAAGAGGCCGAACGGCACCCCGCCATACTTTTCCGTGTGGTGCAATTTGTGTGCTGCGACGACCCTTAGCATGTAGGGGTGGTTTGCGATGGGGCCGGTCGGGAACCTGCGCGTTTGGGGTTGCGGCGGGGCGGCGCAACGGGAGGCCCACAGTCAACGGCCGGGCGCGCTCAGCCTTGGTTTGACCCGCACACCCGTAGCAGCTGCAGGCTGGTGCCGGCGGCGGCAGAGGCGACCCATCAATCAGCAGGCGCGCGGGCCGCTGCAGGCGGGCCCTCAGCGCCCCCCCTGCCTTTTGTGCACGAGCCCGTCGTGCGTGAAGAGGTAGGCCCAGCCGAACAGAGTGATGCCGAGGCCGGCGCCGAAGCAGAGTGCGCCGGGGAGGGTGGCGTTGAGGAAGCCGTAGCTGCAGAGGGCGATTGCGGGCACCGCATTGACCACTGCATAGACATCGTTGGCCTTGATTGTTTGGGTGGTTATGTTTTGGGTGGTTGTGTTTCAGTTTGGTTCAGTTAGGTTTGGTTTGATTCAATCCGCTTTGGTTTGTGCCATTGCAAGCTGTGGGGGCCACCGGTGCATGCGTCTTGAGGGGGGGCTTGCCCGCCCACGGCCCGCCCCAGCGCACCTCGAACGGCCCCGTCCGCGGCTCGTGGTGGCTTTTGTGCAGCGCCCACCCCGGCCGGAAGTCGTGCCACAGACTCTTGTGGGCGAAACGCGCCCAGAGCTCCATGCCCACCGCGCCGCCGGCGATGAGCGCCAGCGTGCAGGCCGCGTCCAGCCTGGGGTGAGGGGCGGCGGGGGGGGCAGGGCCAGACGCATTGCATGCGGTAAGCTTGTGGAAGCAAGCGGCGCGGAATAAGAACGGTCAAGAGGAGTGCTCACCAGGGGAACTCCCCGTCAGCGTGGGAGGCGAACCGGTAGTAAGTCGCCCCAACCGCCAGCGCGCCGATGCCGAGGGAAGCTGCCACTGCGGCGGCGCGGTAGGTCAGCTGCTCCCGCCGCCGCGCGGCCGCGCGCGCGCGCACGCTTTCGGATATGAGAGGGCCGCCGCCGCCGCCGCCGCCGCCGCCGCTGCCGCCGCTGCCGCCGCCGCTGCTGCTGGCGGCGGGAAGACCGTCGCGAGCCGCTGCCGCCGGGCGGTCCGCCTCCGCAGTCGCCCTGTCGCCCTGCGGTTTGGCAATTTCAATCGCGCGCACTATATCATCATCTGAAGGGGCATCGCATGGCGTATACACCCTTGGGGCCGTCGGTGGGCCGGTCGTGCGGTTTGGCAGCCGGCGACGCCGCTGGATCTCCCTCGCGCCGCGCCGCGTCCGCCCACCTGTGCCGCCGCCCGCGGTGGCCGTGCGCTTCTACCGGCAACTGCGCTCGCTACGCGCCTCACTGGGGCCGTTGCCGCCCGCGCTCGTGGCAGCCTGAGTCCGGCCTGCATCTCTCCCGCGACCTGTCGAGGCCCAGCGTCGAGCCAGCTGGGGGCACGTATTCGCTATGAGCAGCGGCCCATTTTGACGCTTTAATTAACGCTCAGCAAGCCAGAGACGCACCACCAGCTGTCACACCCCGCCGCGTGCGGTGACTCCGCTGAAAGCCAGCACGGATCGCTATTCGCCGGCACCACAAAGCAATTGGCCCGGCCCCCCAAGCGCCTGGGCTCAGCCACCGCCCGCCTGCCCGCCGCAACCGCACCGCCCGCCCTTTGCCCCGCGCCTGCGCCGCGCGCCGCAACCGCAGCGGGATGGCGGGCCGGCTCCTGCGGGACCGCCTGCTGCCGCCGCTCGCGGCGCGCGCCGCGGAGCTGCGCGCCTTTGGCGGCCTGCTGCGGGACGCCGCGGCGTCGGGGCGGCTGCCGGCGCTTTCGGACGTCCCCGCGGAGGTCGCCACCACCGGCGCCGCGGCCGCCGCGCTCGCCGCCGCACTGCTGGTCTCGCCGCGCTGCCGGCGCGCGCTGCTCGACGCGGCGGACACCGCCCTGGCGACGGCGCTGCTGGTGGTGCTGGCGGCCGTGCTCATGAGCCTGCCGCTCGGTGCGCAGCCGCCGCGCGCACGGTGGGGGGGGGCGAGCACAAGGCAGACAGACGGGTTGTCCACCCCACCGCAATCGAACAGGCTGCGGGCGCGCCCCGCAAAACCCGCAGCCACTCTGAACCCGCAAACAAATCAACCGCAGGCACGCTTTACGTGTCCTATCGCGGGCTGCTGCATTTGGGGGCCTCCCTGGCGGACAGCCACCCCTTGCTGGCAAAGCTGCTGCCGCAGGCCCCGCCGCCCGCGTGACCGCCGAGTGACTTTCCCCGACCCCTTAGCAATGCCTTTGCAGCCGTTTTACGCTTTCGCCCCTTGCCGCCGCACTTCACTGCACTGTAACCCTGGCCTCCAAACTGCGCGCTGGCCAGACGCACCCCATTCGGGAAGGCCTGATGAGCAGCCCT